>JAGFPH010007414.1:36052-56636 GCA_018207615.1 Philaenus spumarius | reverse complement strand
CCCTTATCTAGGACAATCGTCAAAATTATAGAACGTATAGTATGAGTGATATATAGTACTTATAGATATATATTTGATCTACTCTTACAAATCATACAACAATATTAGCACATCAGAGGCAGCAAAAGTAAGCACCGTAATTAATTAATTATAAGAGTGAAAGACTAACATTTATGTTCAAACACAAAGAGTTTTACAGATATTCAAAACAAAATAAGAATATACTAGCTGACCCGTGCGAAGCATTCGCATTCTAACTTACTTAAATCCCACTTAATTAAAGTACACACCGTATATTTAGTATCGTATAGTGCGTATTTAGTGCGTCATGGGCATAGGTGAGGGTTGAAGTAAAGAATATATGTGTTTAAATTGTATATTATTTATTTTTTAAACATGAGTTTAAGATATTTACATATTCTCCAGCTGGGTATTGTTATAATCATTGTTGCCAACGCCAGAAAAATATCCCTACAACTTACTTGATCTTACATCACTGTTATTTTCGAATTCTTTATTATTATTTTTTTTTAATTTTCGTATAATTGTATTTTGTATATTTTTCCGGTGTAGCGGTTAAGGAAAGCTTTAAAATGATGCCTCATTCATGTAATTTGATGATGTATTAAGGAAGTTATGGCGTACCGACAAAAAAATTGTCTTGAGAAATAATATATGTGATCTCTTTGGAATTGCAATCACATGTTTTACACTAGAGGTAAATTTAAAGGTTAACTTAGCAGACGATTTTTTAAATCGATGGGTTTTTAAATTTCAACTTTATATATATCTTGGTTTAGGTAAAGACAATTCTGTAGAATGCCGTATAGTAAATTATATAATTGTATTTTGTTAAAATATATTTTCACTTTCATATATTTAGGTTCTCGTTTGAGATTTTTAAACCACAAAATTAAATTAATGCAATAAGTTTAGGGTTAATTCGCCCTCATTTTACCTTCTAAGGGTATGCAATTCGATGGTTTAAAATGTAGATATGATTTAAAATAAATTTGTATAGCATAAAAATGAACTGCACACACAAATCAATTTGTTGTACATTTTGTATACGTTAATTCCGATTTGATTAGACTATCAGGGTGTTTTCGATAAACATTCCTGCAATCAAAAACTGTCTATGTAGTTTGTACGTCAATTATATCCGAATAGAGTTAATTTTCAAAAGAATCAACAGGAGTCCAGTGGTCATGTGTTATTGTTCCTTTTACATGAATTCCTCGGGAGTCATCGGACCCTCGCTGTGCAATTGTGTATCAACACGTTTTCTCAGGGACGGCCGTTCCTCTGTATGGATCGATAACTTCGATAAAATTATTAAGTTATTTCTTCAAAGTGGAAACCTAACCAAACAATTGTTGTTATAAGATTCCGACAATTCAGTTAACAAATATACATCGCCATACATTAACAAAATCGTACAATAGTATTCCATTGTTGACAAATAAACGTGTTTTACTATTATTCGCGAAAATAAAGATATGAGCCTGTAACATTTCGCATTGCTTGTGTATCAGGTAACACAAGTTTTAACCTGATATTTGGGAACAGTAAACTTAACAAAACCTACTCAGTTCCTTCATCAAAATCAGACACTTAAAAATTATAGTACTTTTTACTTTTTATTTTAAACCTCAATTTTTGGAGTAGAAAACTAAAAACTCCGTTGTTTCTAATGCACTTTAAAATTTAAAATGTTGTATTCAGAATTTTGGATCTGCTATTTTGATATTTGGTCTTCATTCCTAATCACCGACGCTAAAACGCTATAAAATTGTAATTGCGTAGCGTTAGTGTGTTAACTTTCACATTTAACTTAAAAGTATATTTGTATAAATTATAAAGTGTGAGTATAAAGTCAAACGAAACTTGGCACACCTATACTGCAATTGAAAAATACTTGAAGCGACAGTAAATTTTCCCTCGCCTCAGGGGATGGCCCACTTGGAGTCAGAAGACAATCTTAAATTAAAATATAGCTAAAACTATAGATCAAAATTAAAGGTCTGTGTTAGCAGAAAACCATACTACAAATCCGACCTCAAACAGACAAGCGAGTAGGAAATGACAGCAGGTCAAAGTTTGTATTAATTATGCATTACATAAATTAAGTCCCAGGTCGGTTTAACACGTTCTCTACCGCAATTGTAACAGTTTTTCGTAAACATAGACTAGCGTCGCATTTATGCAACAAATCCACAGAGTATGTTTCTATCCACAGAGTGATGCCGCAAATTTGTGACGGCTGGTCAAATTGAAATAGACCAACGTCGCATATTTGTGGCAGTATTATTTTGTATGATAGCTTTAATAGCTAGCTTTAAAGTACTAGACTATTTTCCCTAGAACCGGCAGCTTTAACGAAAATGGATTTTTTGGCGTGTGCAAGCATTTATTCAAAAATTCACCAAAAATAGTAAATTAACCCCAATCCAAAAGTGTTCCGTGGCTTTTTTGTAGAGAAAGGTTCAAAGAATTTGTATATGCCAGTAAAAAAATTATAGATGTAAAATTTAGAAAGTTATTAGCTCAAGAAACAAAAAATGTTCAGTTACGAAAAATAAAAGTTCAACTTTAAGTCTACATAAAAAGTAGTAAACATTATTTGTAATTTTTTCCATAAATGTAAAAAAGTTTCGTAATTTAGTTATAAATAGAACTGTATAAAAACATTTAACATTTTCAAATTTCTTATTTTGAAAACACGAGATTTTATGTTCTTACTACAAGTTTGCTATCAAAAGTATGCAAAGTTAGAAACGTAATTTACTAATATATGCTGTGCCCAAAAATAAAATATTATTATAACAAAGTATAGAGAATAAATCAAAGAACTGAACTGTATAATTGTAAATTATCTTTTCATAAAAGTGTTTGACTTAAAATTATTTGAATAACAAAAGTTAGAAAAATATAGTAAACTCTCGTCTGTTCAAGATGCGTACGCAAACTCCTATGTCTGGCTATGTTGTAAAAGTCCGTTACGCTTCAGATTTGAACGTTAGATGAGACCGTATTAGCAGTCACTTTCCCACGGTCCTACACAATAAAGTGTTCAAATATAGCATATTTGGTTTACAGGGGAAGATAGCTTGAAGAATTATGTTTACAAAGATACCAAAATATCTCTAAAAAGCGATTGAGGTCACATACATATCACGTGAAATAAATAACGCTGTTTATTGGTTTAAAAACTGGCCAATTGCAAGGGTCTACAAAACCCCTTCTAACTTCAAAACTATTGGTCCGATTTTTGATTGGATGAAAGTTTTGGATAGGGGAAATTGTGATGAATCCATCAATACATATATTTAACTAAGACAACCTACTGGGCGGGTTTTAGAGATTGACAAAAGTTGAGTAATTTCGTTATGTTTTGTATGAATTTTCGGGCGCCGATTGATTTGTAGAAAACTAATAAACTGCAACGATGATTACGTATGTAAATATACGTTTTAGAAAGAAATTGTAAATACAAAAAATAAAGTTTGAAACATTACCTTTCCAATGGTGTTTGTCTTTTTGAGATTGGAAGATTTTTAGTGGGTCAAATATTCAATACAATCACGCGTTACAAATGTGTTGTCATGATAGCACGTTTCGTGCGATCTGCCGGTTCTAGGGAAAAAACACTAATTTATTAGTATCAGTAGGTAGAAATGTCTGCCACTCATATTTGGCGCTAGGTTTGTAACTTTGACTTTAAGTGACGTAAATTTTCATATATGTTTCTAATATGTTCAATTTGATGGTACACTAATGAAAAAATACAAACTTTAGTGTGAAACTCCTCGTATTCATTTATGTACTATGTTCCTATAATAAGTTAATCTACATAAAAATGCTCTACAAAAAAGGACCTATACACTTTTTCGCTTGGATCAATACCGAATGAGATATGGAGATGGGAAAATGAGAAACTATAAAAACAATCTGTTTTTATTGTTAAAAATCAAGTTTTATTAATAAATGAACTATTCTCCGACCACATATTAATGACTTTACTGCATGTAAGTTTAACCATGTAAGTGTAATCATGTAATATATAAAGACAGAATTGTGCGCAGAGGAGCCACAATAATGTGCACAATATAGAGAAAAGGGGAGAACGATTGAAATGAGGTCAGCCTCCCCTAACTACTCTATTCAGTAAGCACCTTAATATCGGCACGCTCATCCCTTATCAGTTTAGATTCAACCACCATGTTGTTTTCCCTTATCAGTTTACAATCAACCACCTTGTTGTTGACTATTCATTTTCAGTGTGTTCTGCATGCGACTATGAACGAGAAGTGTTAAATGTGTGAGCACGAAACTGAAAGTGATTTGTTTAACGTCGGAAAAAGGGATAGTTGGATTATTGAAGACCACTATCCACCTTGTTGTTCGAGAGTAAAAAATATCTGCTTCGCACGTGTTTAAGACTATTCAAGACACAGTTAATTAAATCAGAGTGGTGAAATGTATATGTTTCAACTAAATTGGTATAGCTTTTCAACTCTACACATCCCTTATCATTTTATCAAACTTTTTATAAATTAATGTTAGATTAAAAGTTAAACTTTCTTATTCAATGGGATTTTTTCATTTACATTGTGTTCTGCTACTACAAAGAAATGGCTGAGAAATGTTTAGTTTGTTAGTTTGAAGTTAAAAGTGGCTTGTTTAACGTCAGAAAAAAAGAATAATCGGATTATTTAATACAAGTGTATAAGGAAAGATGGGAAAGATAATGGTTTCAAGAATAAGACAAGTGGTGTTGTTCACAATTCTTGCAGAAGAGAATACGTCAGAAGTGACTCAATAAAGAGGTTTCTGTGAGAGCAACTCTTTCAGAGCACCCCTCCAAATCACGTAATGCATCGTTTTTGCGATCAGTGGCGGCGATAAGAACCCGCGGGCTCCCCCGCAAGTTTGTTCATCGGGCCCCCCTCCCCCTATAATATCTTTAAAACCGTTATTACTATTGACAAGTGAACGGCTTAATTTATTCACTAACCGAGGCCCGACATTCATTATCATGACCCGACATTTCCTTTACTGCACCAACGCCATGATAAATAGTTTTCGGCCTAAAGGATGACCGATATAAAATAAAATATACAATTTTTGTATACGTTATTCTCACACTCGCGCTCCAAGGACGAATCAAAAACCTACTACTAAGACATAAGATAATTATTACAGAATATGTTAAATATTAATTAAAGTAAATTCAATAAGTAAAATAATTTATATTTCATACAAAGAAATAAATGTATTGTTAATAGTACGATTTAAAGTGGTCTAAAACACTCTTATATAAAAACGTATAGTAATAAGATTTGTATTCATCTTAAATGTAGCAGTAATAGTAGGCCTATTAATGAGATTAGATTATTATGTTAACAAATAAATTAGTATTATTAAAAAAATCCAAGTGATTATGTTTTCACGGCTGTAAATGTGTCACTTATTATCAATTTATATAAGATTATAAACGTTCCAAAAATCCATTCTACACTGGTCACTTTCTAGTACTGTATATACTTTTCGGATTATCTCGTGTCCTTTGTTTATCCAATGAAAATGCTTTAAACTGAGTATTTTGTAGTTTTGTTCATTGTATGGTAATCGTTTATAAGTTATTTAGGTAGACCTAATTGAACAACTATTTACACAATTACTAGATCACTTAATATTAAAAAAAAATATGGTTGAATAATTTTAATCTGTCAGTAGAGACAGTTTATCATAGTTCACACTGAGTTATTGAATTTGGCCTAATCTGCGTGTTTTCAAAAGAAGAAACTCTTCCACAATTTTATCTACATTAATTTCTCGCGTTTCCTGTTGTTCAATACTGAGGATCGCCAAATAACTAAGTCTTGATAAACTCATAGTACTTTTCAAATAATTCTTGATAAGCTTCTTTCTGCCGTTGCAGTCGTCACTGGTAGGGTGAGGTACAGTTGCACCGTTGTGGCAAGGTTTGGAAATCTACTTAAGAGAAAATTATTTTCTTCAATCAGCAGTTTTGCTATATCTCAGACAGTTTTTTTTTTGCGGCAATCTCATCTGATATCAATGACCTGAACGACAATATTTCTCCCGTTAGCTGGTCATTGATGTCATCAGGAGACTTATTTATGAGGACAATTGCTTTTTCTTTAATATCTTTCTCAGGAAGTTTTGTCAAGTTTTCCGGCCTCAAAAAAGAAAAGTTTTCGACTACCATTTGTAAGCTAGAGAACCTGTTTTGTATCTGATTAATTACAATATCCAATGAGGCATTAAATATTTTTATTTCAAACGATTTTACATTGTTGTCAATTCTATGATCAGACGTTAGTTCATCAAAAAACCGCTTCACAGTTCTCTGTCGATTTTTCTTCATTTCAGTAGATATATTACAACTTTGTGTAAACTGCGTTGATTCAGAAAGAAACTCTGAGAAATGTGCCCTTAACTCTTGTACACTTTTCATTGCTCGGTTCAAAAAGTAACAGGATTTGTCCAGATCCACTGACTTATGCTGCAAACTATGCGAGGCCGTATCAATAGCATTCAAAAACTTGCTTTCAAGGGTCAACATTAGAATGAAGTTAAACGAGTCAATGTGTTTTCTCAAAGCTACAGCTTCATCCACCTCTTTTTTTTTTTTTTTTTTTTTTGTTGCACTAAACAGAATAATTTTGGTCAAACATTTGACTATAGCTTGGATGTCGTTTTTCATCGCCAAGAGACAATCATGTCGTGACGCCCACCTCGTAGGGCATACTTTTTTAAGCTTCAACTTTTTTTTCAGAGACTCCTCTTCCATAGTTTTAGTTAGGCTTTGCCAACGAGGTAGACATATTTGTTGAACTAAGTCATAAAACTGACTCACCTCAGAGATATTGGAGACTGAATCGTTAAGGACAAGGTTCAGGTTGTGAGCAGCACAATGTACATAGTCAGCTGTTGGAATTATATTCTTGATCCTCGTTTGCAACCCTGAATACTTTCCACTCATGGTTGATGCACCGTCGTAACCCTGACCATGACACTTTTAAATATCTATTCCGTTTTCATCGAGGAATTTTAGAACTGTATTTTCAAATCCTTCGCTACTTTGATCACAGATTTCGGTGAAACCCAAAAACGATTAATTTATTTCCAGTTTGCTCTCCCCAAAACTCTTCTCTGTCAGCGTGATGTACCTAATTATTACGCTCAATTGATCTTTATGAGAAATGTCTTGAGTTGTGTCTAAAATGAGTGTGTAAAATGGCGCAGAAGCTATTTTACCTAACAAAGTTTTCAATACAGAACGTGCAAGCAGACCAATGATTTCATTTTGTATATCTTGATGTAAATACTTATTTATACTTTTTTCATTGGTTAAATGAGTTTAAGTAGCGAGTCATATCTGCTAAGTAAATCAATAATATTCAAAAAGTTTCCACTTTCAGGTCCAGTCGATTTAATATCTTCCCTATGGCCTCTAAAGGGCAATGAACACAGTGCAAGGGCAAAGTGCTAACGTTCTAATTACATCAATTATCCTAATGAAAATCTCCTTCCCCTTCCGGTGTTCATCGGAGAGTTGGTCGACAATGGTTTTATTTTTCTTCCACAAAGTGTAAACCTTGCACGCATTTAAATGTGATTTGCTACATTCATGTTTTTTTATTTTTGTACTAAGGCCTTGCCAATCCCGAATTCCAGTAGCAGTAGCCCAAGACCTTGATTCTGGACGGTTAGCCAACATGGCTCACAATAAGCAGCATCTAATTTTGGAGAGTAACACAACCAGTATCTGTCCACCTTCTGCCCAGTTAAAGTTGTGTAACTATAGTATTCCGCGCTGAATGATCGCTTGGATACTGCATCCTTTGGGAAGGGACCACATGGACGGCATGGTTCCATGGTTCCTTGTCTTTAGTTTCCACAGAAACAGGCCCTGAAAAAAAGCAATGTCACTTTGGAGCTTTGATTCAATTTTAACCTCATCGCATTGTTCATTGATATTGGAAATATCAGTAGTTTCGGTGTTATCATCGGTATATTTTTCTGGTTCCCCAACTGTTAAACTTCTTTGTCCAATTTCCTCATCACTGAAAACTACTGTTTTTTCAATGTTAGATGTACTAGGTGAATTTATATCAATTTTTTTAAAAAGAAATCAATCTTTTGAAGTTTACCTGTTTTTTCTACCCTCTCTTTCTGTAGTTTTCTTTTTTTTGAGAACCACTCAAGTGTTTATATGACGTGACGTAAAGATAGCTGCATTACTTATCTGCCAACGATAAACAATACACATACTTCGTAGCATGAGTCACGGGCTAAATAGAAATTACTCAGGCGATTCTTGCCTTAGACCTATAGTTTTTATACAGTAACTTGGCGTCTGTACCCGGGCTACCTGCTACTTATGGTCTAATTCATGACATTAAATAAAAAATACTGCTCACTAAAAAATAATGGTTATTGCAGTTTTGGATGCACAATCATGTCTGCAGACATTTAGCTTATTTTAGTAATTTTTTGACAATACTTACTTTAAAATCCGGTCAAGGCTCGCGGGCCCCCCCCCCCAGCTCGCGGGCCCGCTATCGCCGCCACTGTTTGCGATCAGGACAAGTGAAATTCGAGTTTAAAATAAAGGTTTTTTCTGCACAGAAACATATGACGAAGAGAAGGAGAGAAAAACCGTATGCTAAGCGTCGAACAATTTTTAATGTTTGTACGACTGCGTTTCAAAATTCCATTACAGTTCGTGGGCAGGAAAGGAAGAATGAGTGTTGAAACGATGTATTAAGACGTATCTGCACTGTTGGGGATCTACTCGCAGCAGATGCAATATACCATGATGGTTTTTACAAAAGATTCTTGTTAACCTTCAAAAAGAAAAGCTTTACGTCCTCAAGATGAAGATATTTTATAAGCAATGGAACAAATCTACGACTATATCGAAGGGATGATAGTTGCCAATTTTCTATAGACGAGTTGTTGGACAGGTTACTGGAGAACCACCACATGTGGAGACCATCAAAGAGGGAATGAGGAAAAAATATGGCGACCAAATAGTTTTCAGTACAATACGCACGAGACAAACTATTGTCTCCTTTCGTAATTTTTCAAACTGTTATTATATTATTCTCAGATCTTTTCTGAACACATTATTATCTATGTAACTAATGTAATAATGAACAAAAATAATACTGTAATAAATTTAAAAAATAAAGTACATTAAAAATCCTTACCTATGAAAATTCAATGTTCAGTACACATGCAAAAAGCAACACCAAACTAAATGTGAAGATTATGGTGCAATAAATTGTTAAAATTGATCTACAGTAAATTAATACCTTGTGATTTGATTGTTTGATAATGTTTAATTTTAATCAACAGTGAAATTTTATAAGTAAGAAGTTTAATATACTTGATTTCATAATAAATGCAATTACCTTCAGAACATTTTGAAATATGGATATGCAGTTTTCACTATTGATTTTGTCTTACAATTCTACATTGAAATGACGTATCACTTGACCTTCCTATTTAAAAAAGTTACATTCAAAATGGCGGATTCAAGATGGCTTACTAATTTTTGAAATCTCAATAAAATAGTATTTTTACATACAGTAGGTTCCTCAATCCCACATAGAGTCAAATTTTCCTTACGAAATATTAAGCCGTTCTCAGACTTTTCACCCATCCTGTATAATATGTCATATGTAAACATAAATTTATATTTATTTTATATTTTTCAAAATATACATATGCCCTAAAAATGCTTAGCACTTAACAGTGAAATATTCAGCACTTGGAGGGTAAATTTGAACAATAAACATTTTATTTTTAAGAATAAAAACCAATGTTTTGATCATTTACCATCTCTCTCCCCCTCCATATCTCCTTAAGTATTGATCCTAACATAAAACTGTAAAATAAATTTTTAGTTGAAAATTTAATTTAGATTAATTTATTTTAGCGACATGTTTTCGCTAGAGGTAGTAGTTTTTGAGTCAATAATGAAAAACTGAAAAAAAGGAACCTTTGGGGGCCCCCGGGGCCTTAGTTCCACTCCTACCCATCAGTACTTTTAGTATGTTGTTAAGGACACGTTCCCCTACAACTGTGCCAAAATTGGCTTCTACGTGAATTTTTGCGCTATTTTTCCTTCGTTGCCTGGACTATATAGCGATCTACTGAATATATGGTAAAATATTTGTTGATGCTTAGTAAAAATGTGCCAAGTTTTGTAGCTACTGTGCACGAGTGTGGACCTGGAAAGAACGCAACCCGCACTGCACAGTGCATTGGTTTTGCCCTGTCACTTATTTTAAATGCATTTCTAAAAACAACAGTCTGCATCTCTTCTCTTAAAAACACGGAAGTTCTCTTTATTAAAAATTAGTAAGTGTGTTTAACAATAGTATTGAAGGATGTTACCGAGGTGATCCACTAGTTTTTGAAAGTCGGCATATCTGAGAAATTGGAGGGTTGATAGTTCCGCAAAACATATTAGTGGCATGGCTAGTATAGTTTAGAATTTGTAGCATGGACTGTGACCTCGAGATGCGCAGTGGACTCGGAGTTAACTCGAGTGGTGAGGGATCAGAGAGGATCAGTCAACTACCGAGTTTTGAACGGAACACTTCGGTCTAAGCCCTTGTACGGGTTTTCAATAACATTATTGCCCGTGCACAAATCTATTTACTATTTAACTATCGCTGTTTATTATTATTTTTTAGCGTTGTTTATTTTTTATTGTTTATATTTGTTTAATTAGGTTTTCATCACACTGTATAATAAATTTAATGTATTTATTTTCAAAATAATCTATTGTTCTCAGTAACATTCCTGAAGTAAAAATTACAACATAGGCCTAATTTACGTTTACTGCACTAACTAAATTATTGATTTTAATATTCACTAATTAACAGCTGATATTAAATCATCGCATAATATTAATAGACACAATCTTAATACACTACTACCGATACTTTTACATGAATAAACGTAGGCCTACTGATGTACTTTTTTTAATAAGTTATAAGTTTATTTATTTTACTTAACACTAGTAAATAGTATCAAAATCTAGTTTTATTGTTACTCATGTTTGTTTCTTTCTTAGAATAGTTATTATATCTATCGTTATAAGTTGTTTGAACGGGGATGCGGAATACTACCCCCCGGAAAACGACCTCCCCAGGTGAAACGTGATGTCACGAAATCTGCCAACTAACCACAATGGGAGCCGTGTCCGCGACTGGAATACTACCCCCCCCCTAGCAAAAGCGGGTCGCCGGAATACTACCCCCCCCCCCCAAGCAGGTTCCTACAATTATACTGTTATCGGCAACATACTGTGACTAAACAGTTTAGGTTAGTCCTCCAGTTTTTTTTTATTCTAATTATATCGAAACTTGAGTGTGCGTGACTGGAAAACTGCCCCCCCCGATCTCTGACTTCAAAATGACGTAGGAACCTGCTTGGGGGGGTAGTTTTCCGGGGGGTAGTATTCCGGCAACCCGTTTGAACGTTAATCGTGAACAAGAAACAGGTCAGCGAGCGTTACCGACATCAGACAGACAAAAATTGAGATAAGGCTTGTTTCGGATTCTTTGGTGTATGAACCGTAAATAAACGAAAAATCAGACTATTCTCAACAGTCTATAAACAAAACTCTTATCCTATTTATATATAGGTAAAAAAAGTCCCATATATAACCCTTAATTGGTCGCGTCACGGTCTGATCGACCGGGTTTTTCGTATTTTACTTACAAAAACTGAGTGGAGCTTTTAAGATCTTTTACCCCTCCCATACCTTCACACACACTCTTTCACTACTCAGTTATGTCACCGGCACTTTTCCCGGATGCTTCAGTTGGCAGCTGTACTGCAATCGTTCTACCAACTGGTATTTTCCACCCTGCGCGACCCTTCACGTTAGTAATATTTTTGTGTTTCTGTTGTTCAGAACAATATTCTTTATTACTGCCAAAATGAATAAGAAAGTCTTTTAAATCTTTGAGGTTATAATATGAATACAAATACATTTTATTATTACCTAATATATATTCATTTATACAAATTTAAAGAAGAAATACCCATTCGTTTAACTTCGGAAACATTCGTACGTCTTCGTATTCTAGTAAGAACAATATTTTTTATAATGCTTATAAAACAACAAAAAATGTAAAAAAAATTATTGAAGTACACTGTAAAACTTGATTTGTGTAACAAAATACATGTTAAATAACATTTTACCCAATAATCTACCTTTTTTAGAAATGTTTTTTTAATTATTTACTAAACCTGGTGGAATCCACCGTGTGCGACTCCTTACGTAACTATTATTGACGCGACCAATGGAGGGTTATACAGTATTTACATGTTGCAAGTAATACAACACAAAGCTGTCCCTACAACTTTGATAGTAAGTACAGGGTAGTGTCCCTTCCCCTCCAGCGGAAGGCGTCCCCACTTGCGTATATTCTTCCCTCCCGCTAAAACTGACGAGGGGTAAAGTCCATGGTAAAACTGACGAGCTATACAGCCTTGGCCAACGGCACCAGTCTTACCGCCTGTAAATCTCAGGTCCACACTCGTGCGTACTACACAGTACGTATGTAACGGTTTGCAAAATATTAAGCCGTCCCTGAACTTTATACTCACAATGTAATAAATACTAAAACAATGTATCAGAAAGAGCAGAAAGTTTATCATATAAATGTTTAGTACAATTCTGTATTTAGTATTATGAACATGACATTTGGACGTATGGCGCAGTTTGTGGTTAAATCAAACAACGTTTTGTTAAAAACTACGCATAAGCTAAATATTCTATATAAAAAAAAGAAACAAAAAACACGTAAGCATTTTTAATAGATTTAGAAGTGAAATAATATTATAGATTTAAACAAACCTTCTTTTAAAATGTCTATGTTTAGACCGTTATATTTTAGATTATAGTTTAAAATTTAAAGTTTAAAATTAGCAAATACATCAAATTTATATATTATCACTAAACCTAAACGAGTCTGCCCTTCACTGGACAGTAAACCTAAATACATTCTATGGGTTTATTTCAAAATAATAACAATAGGCTACAATAATTCTCACAAACATGCATTTAACAATCAAACTCGTTTCAAAATCGTCATCTTCAGTGATACATGAGCTACATCTAAAAACTTATAACTCGTTTTGATTATTTACGTAAGTGTGTGAGAATTAGTGTACTGTTATTATTTTAAAATAATTCCCTCTCATTTGTCAAGCTCAAAATTGTATAGGTTCTCAGCATCATCAAAAGCAACCAATTATACTCCTAAATTCTTGCGGAACATTTTACTATTCATACACATTTTTTGTAATAAACAATTTTTACTTATCATTATCGGGTCAGTTTACGATTGCCGTAAGGCAATGATGTTGGGCATACCTTACTTAGCTTCCACACAGTGTTATTACTTAAATACACTGTATAAGATTAATTAGATGTGCACTCGCATCGCATATGGACATTACGAGTATTATGCCTTTAATACGGCATAACTATACCTTACAAAACTTGTTGGTATAAATAGTTAAAGATAGATTTCGAAGAAATCCCTATCATGTTTCGACTTAGGGAAAATGACCTACTTAATCGAGTCAAGGTACTAAACACATAGTAAACTCGAAAATTATATACATCCTTTATTTTTATCTATCAGTCTATCTTTTTACAACTATCTATATATGTATAGTTATGAAACCTTAGCAATAATATATACAGAGTGTTCATAAAGTCTGTTTAATTCCTTCGTTATTTTTGTTACAGAAAAAAATAAGCTAACAAAACTTTGTATATATCTTGTGTTGCATAACAGGACACATTTTTTTACATATCTGATCCTCTATGATTTTGGGGGGCTTTTGATTTGAGCCAATTACTGACTCTTGAAACCACGTTACCTTCTGTGGCTTTGAATTAAATGGTCACGTGGATCGAAAAATTTTAATTTGAGCCAATTACTGACTCATGAAACCACGTTACCTTCTGTGGCTTTCAATTAAATGGTCACGTGGATCGAAAGGTTTTAATTTGTGAAGGCACGCGAGATAAAGTAGAGATCAAATAGAGAACGTCACTTACCAAGATTAACCTTGAACATTCCACTTAACATTCATAAATTTATAAATAAATAATAAAAAAAGGTTACAACAATGTCAAACAAATTTGAGATAGTCATATATAGTAGAAAATTTTAGTATTAGAAAAAATATACAGAACGTTCATATTATATTCCAAGTTTTGCATAGCGATGTTTAAAATGGTGCCATACTAGATTAAAAAATAAATAACCTATTTTAGTTTTGTTTATTGCCCAGCAAAGCCGAGCTTTCAAAAATTAATGATTATATTTATTTTTGTTACCTACTAAAAAAGTTAAATAATCTCCGACATGTTATAAGCTGGTGTATGTAAACTGTCGGTGAGACGTTGTTGCTAAATAATACTGAGCGATGTTTACAAGCTTGGCACAATATATAGACTGTTCATAAAGTCCCTTCAATCCCCTTTAATATTTTTGTTATCGAAAATAAGTTAATAAAACTTTCTATATATCTTGTGTTGCATTTTTTTCATATCTGAACCTCTATGATTTTGGATGGGTTTGAGCACGTAGGGTGTTAACAATTTCACATGTAAATATAGGTCATGTAATACACTATTAACAACTTATTAAAAGAGAAACAGAATGGCGCAAACTAGAGCTTAGTACCTCGCTTCGTTTCAAAGTAACGGACAGTGTTATGGAAAATATATTTTTTATTTTAACGTCATCTCTTTTAAATACAGCTAAAATGCTATCCTGCCTTGATAACATATTTAGATTGTATTTCAATTTTTTTAATCAAATTATAAAAACATTGACAATATAACGTTTTTTTTTAATGATTACCCTCAACATTAACAAATTAACAACCGGCTTTGCTTTAGAAGGGTTACAGAAATAAAAATGAAACCAAATAGCTTAATGGTTACTTCTTTATAGACCCAATATTGAATCCATAAATTTTTTTTTAATAAATAGGCTATTAAAAATATTAACAAAGCCTGTTGTCTGATATTTTTAAACTATACCAATTATTATAGCGCAAGGTATAGAAAAAATAGGAGTTGAAGGACACAAAATTCAACTCTCTAAATCGGCAAACTTTATCTAAATATAAAACAGTTTTTTTATACAAACAGCCCTTACTGCAACGGGCGACGAAAACAATGTCACAGAACGAAAAATATGAATTATTCCCTTAGTTAAGAATCCGGTCGAATCGTCTAAACATTACCAATATCTTTTGTCATTGTTTAACAAATTCAATCCTTGAGTGGCGTACCAATAAATCCGTTCAATGTCTAAAACTGTTTGTGATAACAGCAACCATTAGAGAAATGAATGGAACACGTTAGGGGTGAACTTGAAAAGATGTACAACACTCTTAGTTGGCAAAATATCAAGTCCGTTAAAAAGTTATTGTAAACTTTATACAAAATATCTAAAGCTTTTCTATGAAACAGATTTTGAAACGATTATCACTTTCTACAAGGTAAAATCGAAATGAGGTCAAAGAACAAACAATGCATTTACTTCCTAACCTAACCCTTTTTTCTGTACTGCAGTCATTGGCGCAAAAGATGAAAAAAGTAACGGTTGGAGTTAAAAAATGTAAAACACTATTAGCAGGCTCAGTGTCAAGTCCGTTCAAAATTTTTTTAAACCCTCTAAATAATATCTAAAGCTTTTCCCTTCCTTGAAGGTAAAATCGAAATGAGGTCAAAAAACAAACAATGTATTTACTTCCTTAGTACACATAAATCGAGCCTTTTCAAAACTAATGCAAATCTTATAAACATAACTTGTTTATGGAGTTATACATATGCCCACCATGAAATGACATGAGACGTTTACCGGACTGCGAGCAGTTGTATAAATAAGGTATTTCTTTAAAAGTTATATTTAAATTTGTTCAAGTGTTTGTGTTTTTTAATGTTTTATGTTAATTGTGTATAGTTTGTTACGACGTGGTCCACAACAGTGGAATTAATATTTTTTGAGGTTGATCTGATGAGGGCTCGAAGATTGAAATAAGGTAATTAATTACCTCGGCTTGGGGTTGTTTTAGGAAGTTGAAATTTGTATGAGTTTGCAGTACACTATTATCAAGAGTTAGTAGTAGAATAAAGAAATTATCTTTTGAATTTTCTGTTAAAATTATATATATTTTTCAATAAAATGTTTTTTTCAAAAAAATTTTATTTGTTTATTTGGTTTTTGGTCATATTTCTGAATGAAGACCCTAAGGGATCTTTTTTTCTAAGTCTAGAGAACACTATAAATGAAAGTAATATATTTATTTGATAGTTTTGTGTTTTATCGTTACACTAGCTGGCCCGATCCGGCTCTGCACGGATAGACAAATTAAAGTTAAATGTATATTAACAAAAAAATATATCAATAAATATATTACACTGTGTATTTCTTATGGGGTAACTTTGACCCCCCCCCCAATCCCCCCTAGAATTTCGAATTTTTTGAAAACCTTTCTTAGCTAGCACCTAGGGCCCTAGAGGAAGCTACATACCAAATGTCATTCCAATCCGATCGGAGGTTTTTTTTATAGTAACTTTGACCCCTCCCAAACCCCCCTAAATTTTTGAATTTTTTGTTAGCCTTTCTTAGCGAGCACCCATGGCCCTAGAGAAAGCTACATACTAATTTTAATTCCAATTTGTTCGGTGGTTTGATTTAGTAACTTTGACCCCCAAACCCCCCCCCCCATATAATTTTTTGAAAATATTTCTTAGTGAGCACCTATGGCCCTAGAGGAAGCTACAAACCAAATTTCATTGCAATCCGTTCGGTAGTTTTTGAGATAAATAAATATATATATATATATATATATATAGATTTCTCGCGTAATCATTTGTTGGTTTTGCTGTTATTTTTAACCAGGGTAGGTTGATCGTTTTCGATCAACATTTATTGTGGCTCTTTCGTGTTCGAGCATCGGATCAACATTTCATAACCAACAAATAAGGGACCCAATTACAAAAAACTTATACAATTTCTTATACACCCAACTTAGCGTCGTAACTGAGACGATCAATAGTTGATCTGTTTTATACAAGTTATATACAAAGTACCGTTATTTAGATAGTTTTGTAAGTTTTAAACCGGCCATTCTCACTCGCTCGCTTTCCTAACTGCACCCTGCCATCGGCCCGGCCCGGCCTTGCCTACTTACCCTTCTACCTGCTATCTATTCATAGTTGAGGGAGGGTTGTTTATTGTTTACTGCATTGTATATTAAATGGTTTATTGGTTTAATATTTTACTTCTACACAATAGACGATATGCAAATTATAGTAAGTTCTTCATTTCTTTACCGATTTTCGTAAAACTCATTTTCCTATTGTTTTTTGGGATGCTGAACAAGAATCTGGCACTTATTTTTACCTAATGTTAAAAATAAAAATAATTACTTGATTAATACGAATTATATATATTTTTTGAAAAGAATAAATCCATTTACACAGTTTTCACGAAATCTTCCGAACTTCGGAACTTATAAAAATTTAATCAGACATGAGCCACACTTGTCGTTTTAAGAACTTAATACTTTAGTCATTTTATTATTTTTTTTTTCAATTTAATTTTAGTGTTTGAAGTCGGAAAACATTTCTGTAAAAGCAATTGACAGCATTTGCTTCAGCTGTAAAAGCTTTTCTTATAATGTTTTGGATAATACAGAGGTATTTTATCAACTAAATTGACAATTTTTAAAACTTTCTAAATGTTTCAAATTGGGACAAATTGTTATTTGTGGTACCTATTTATAATTAGATTTTAATACAAAAAAAAAAGCTTTCAAGTTTTGTAAGATTCCTTAAGGATAATTGGTATATATAGACTAACTATCTTTAAAGTTTATCACTTTAATATTACTTTATTATTATTAGAGTTGTTGTATTTTCGAGTTTCAATCAATTAATTTATCCTGTAAAATTGTCTACCAGTACAATTGTTGTCCTGTAAAATTTAACAACAATCCATTTAGGCTACCACAAAAAAAATAAGGTACACTTTACTTTAAATATTTGTTTTTATGCAAGAATATGTTTAAAAAAGAGGCAGTTGAAAATGTTCAATGTTACATCTAGAAAACTATACATTTTATAAATCCATCTTTTTTAATTGAGTGCTGAAAAAAACTGAATATTCTTTATAAAATTGCTGATCCGGCTTGCGATTCACTTTTAATTACAAATTTTTACTGTGCAAAGAAAAAATCAAAAACTTGGTACGGTACTTAAAAAAAGTCAATGACGTGAAAAATAAAAGGGATTTTTTTTAAAATGTGAAACTCAAAACGGATGCGTATTGTGACTGTGGTTAAAACGAGACTTTGCAAAAAATTACAAAATAAATGGTTTTAAATTTAACATTGCTCTTACCCCAAGATGACCGCCACTAAAGCAGACCATTAAGTTGTAATATTTAAAGTGCTCGCTGTATCGTCTAAAATGTGCCTCAAATAGGCTACATCAAAAACGTTTTAGAATTTGTATTTTTTTTATATATATTCAGGTATATTGTTTAAAAGTTTTGGGCTGACCAACGAATTAATAAAATTTCGCAAAAAATCTTATTTGTTTTTAATACAGGATGTGGCGCACAACTCCGGAGCTTCATTCTATCTGGGTTATGTACTAACGTTGTATATATAAACGTCCGGTGTTACTTTTGTTAAAAATATAAACATTTTCGTTTCGTGGTCCAAAATGACCATTGTACATTGAAAATGTAGAACAATTTGTTAGAAATGGTGTCTTAATAACATTTACAGAATTAAAAAAATAAGAATAAAACTCATTAGCAGTAGTATCAGTTCCATTTTCCTTTAGAAAATGTAAAGCCTACCTTTTCAAGACTCGCGTCTTTGACCCTTGATCTCATTTAGCAACCTTGAATTTCCTTTACAATGTTTAAACATTGTGTTTAAACATATAATAATGTATAGTACTAATATGATTTAGCCTCCTTTATGTCAACCTGTATCTCAACTTTTACATTTTCTAAAACTTTCATTTATTTTTGGGTCATTGGGATGTTTCTAATCGTCTATGTAGCTGGTTGCTTTTATTAATTTAAAAACATAAGTAGTTCGTAATCCAGGGTTTAATAAAATTTGTTTTATAGACGTCAGGAATTTGTAATATAAGCATAAATCTATATTGTTTTCCAATATTTCAAAAAATGTTTCAAAAGCAGAATTTATATTTGTACCATTGTATACATTTGAAAAATCAGTCATAACATTGTGTTTGTTTAGTTTATAGGCAATAGCTTGAACAGGCCTGGCTTGAGGTTGCAATGTATAAACTTGTGATAACAACAGGACTAAAATTATTGCGTAGTGATCTATAATGTCATATCTAGAATATCTGATTTAATATTTACTTTAAAAATATCGTTTATTATAACTCACGCATGATCAATACACGTTGCTAAATTATTTACTACGGTTCTCGGTTCTTTTAATAATATTTCAAAGCCGTAATTTGGCAAAAGTGTGGTGTAATTATTTCTTTGTTTATTGTTGTTTAATAAATCTAGATGAACATCTCCTATTAAAATTTGGTCGCATTTACTATACAGCTAAATAAAAAATGTAATTCTTCCATAAATATATCCGAACCGCCACACAAGATACAATCTGTATAGTGAAAATAAATCAATTTTTTCTTGTGCCACATTAAAACCGCAGCTGCAGTACGTCTGCAGTAACAAAATTTACGCAATATGTTTCATAATGTATACAATTTTTAACGTATTCCAAAATACCACCGGCTCTATAGTCGTGATTTCTTTTTGAATCTGAAACAAAATTTTGCAATCGATAAAGACTAACCTCATGCTGTTCGATCCATGTCTCAGACAAAACAATACGGTGAAGCAGGTTGACAACCAGGTTACAAAATTATAAAAATGTTTCCTAACTTTGTAACATAGTTTCATCCACATACGAAATAAGGTAGATAACATGTAATTCAAGCTTACATAATAATGTGATAATAAAAGCAGTTTTAAAATGTGTGAACTATTTCAAAAAGTTATTAAGTAGAATTAGTGCATGGACAGTTTATTCAAATAACTAAATGTGCCGAAATAAATTTCTGGTTTTCTTTTCGTTCTTAAATAATTTTTTTATATCTTTGAAATTAAAAGATTTGTTATATTACAGATATCTTGCAACTGACAGATGCTCAATTTACAATAAGATGAAACTTGAATTAACTAAAACGTAAAATTGCTTCTAAGAGCCTCTAGAACTGAACAAACACAAAAATATTTTAGCACAGAATAGCACCATAATTTTCGTCAAATCATGTTGTAACACATGTACTTTATTGATTTACTAAAAATACTAAACCCAATTCCAACTAAATCGTTTACAGTAAAAATTAAAATGTAAACGTTTACGTATGTCCTCAATTTAACCTTCATGATTTCAACTTTAAAAAATCCCAATTATTTTGTAG
>JAGFPH010007414.1:16820-28971 GCA_018207615.1 Philaenus spumarius | reverse complement strand
AATATTACAAACTTTTTAATTTTGACTAAAATAGAATCCTTTATAAACTAAATCAAAGCCAACATTTTAAATGTACATAAGTTTTTTTGCCAATTAATTGGAAACTGAGTTTACTACTTTAACTACATATTTTGTCTAAGATATTGTGTGAACAACCTTTATTAGCCAGTAGCGCATGAGAAAGAGAAACACTTTTTGAGCTGCCATTATGAAACGGTATACTGTAAAATGTGGTTTAATCTTGGCATTCATTATGCAAACGTATCATTAAAACCTAGCTTACAAACTACAACACGAATTTACTCTATATATACTGGTGTCACAAAAGTCTGAATACAACTAAATATTTAGTAGGAGGTTTATACTATCATATTAAATTCAACTGCATTTTTACAGTGAATACAAACTATTTTAGGCCTATAAAAAAATAAAATAAAAAATAAACTATTTTAGGGCATTTGAGTAATTTGTGTCTTCCATCTTGAAATTAACTAGTTTTTAAAAGGAAAGGTAGTTGTGTGATCCCTTATTTTCCACTGCAAATTAACAATAAATTCAATTGTGAAGGGATTGTGTTTGTCTTCTTCCGTTTTTGGAATTTTTATTTAATTCAAAAATTACTATAAAAATTAGTTCGAGCTATAAGTAGTCATGGATTAAAAAATGATGTATGAAATCTCAACGAAATTATGGTAATAAGAGTCTGCAAAAAAATAGTGATTGCCAATTGGTTTTACCATGACATTACACCCGCTCCAGACCCTAAATACAATATTTCGAAAGTGAACAAAAGGCTAAATTATTATAAAAGTAGGAAAGTGGTCTAGCGTGTGGTCTTTGTAGTGCAAAATATGCCTCAATGACAACCCTGAGACCAAAAATGCGATTGGAAACAATAAAAACGTTTGATAATTTAGGCTACTTACTCATAAAATTAAGCGTATAGACTTGGAGGTTAAAATTAGTGACATAGACGCCTGAGTTGAATTTTCATATTAGGCCTACAGAGGGAATGATTTAAAACTTTCTGTATAGCCTGACTCAAAGGTGGTGTAGAAACAAATTCATGGTACACTGGTTCAAATTTTTAGGTTAGGTTTTTATTTAGAATCATGCTGGTTCTGATTAACCGTTATCAACTCCTATAAAAGCGAGTGTACGTACGTGAGTAACTTATTATATAACAGCTGATTTCACACATCATCTGTAATACTTAAACAAACCCAGCATAGATTATACTTTATGGTATGTTACAAATTTCAATCATTATAATTTCTTGTATAATATAACAGCTAATTTCACTCATCATCTGCTAAAACAAAACATAGCATAGATTATACCTTTGGGGTTATGTTTACAACTTTAATCAATAAAAGTCGTGTGAAGTTGTTTTTTTTTTAAATATGAGTTAAAGAACTAATATCTGATTTAATACGTTATAGGGTTTGATTTGAGGTTATACAATTAATATGAATACAACCTTTTATCATCAATATATTCATTTATACAAATTTAAAGAAGAGATACCTATTCGTTTCTTCGGAAACATTCTTACATCTTCGTATAACATATTCGATTATTAATTTCTTCATTATAATAATAATAATAATTTCTAAATCATTTGATCTATCAATATGAAGTTAGAAATCAATAATAATTAAAAGTTAATATTTGTATCTTTATTTAGATATATAATATAATGTATATATGTACAAAATTTTAGCAAATAGGCCTACAGTTTTATAATCCTTATAAAAGTTACAATCCTCGTCAGCATAGGTAGGACTAGATTAACTCTGTTGTTTTTAAATAGTGTTTTTTTAATTATGTATTTCTGATGTGTAGCCAATCTAATTAATCTAACTGTGATTTTTCACGGGGGTTTACTAGTATTATTATAAACCTGGTAAAGTGAGTTAGATGTTATTTATTAGGTCACATACAAGGCGTATTAAAGAAGGTGTGTGCATCGAGGAGCGTGAACTCGTCCGGCCCGCGCAGCTACACATTTAAACCAGCAGTTCCGAGCGCAATTGTAAGCTTTTGCTCAAACTGCGAATTAAATACTTTACAATTGTCTAAAAATTATGTTTTTGGTATCGATGGAAAGGTAATAAAGTGAACATTAAATGATCTATGTCCTAGGAAATATTCCTAGGCGTATAATTTTGAAACAAGCCAAAATCTAATATACGGGTTTAAATGACATAAAAACTACCCTAAGTGAGGAAGTTTTTTACGATTACTTTCGGGAGGCATTCAAATACATAGAAATGTAGAGAATAAAATGTAGTAAATACTGACATATTTTGTTTAATTAAAGTTATAGCTGTCTACATAGTAAGATTGTAATCAGAACCATAGTTACTCGCTTCTTGTGGCGATTGAAAGTACGCTAATCTAATTTGTTATTATTTGTCATTTCTCTTCGTTATTTATTATTCACATTGTTGTGAACAGGTAAATTTTGTTTAGTGTATAAATATGAAATTTTAAAGAGTTGACAACTTTAAGTAGCTCTATAGGGTAAAACCTTTTACCATTAATAAGATGGTGATTTTTAAAGTTTATTGGTTTTGTTATGTTTACTAGGCCTACTATTACTAGTAGGCTACTAAATTTACTTTTCAAAAATTAAAATTATCTAAAATTGTGATTGTTTAGTTAGCCTACCCAAGGATAAATAATAAATAAAAATTAATATAAACTAATTATCAATGAAATAATTTAAAAAACAGTAGTCTAGGTGATAAATAAAAAGTCGTGGTGAATACAACATTGAGTTTTATTTCACTATTAACCCTAGATTATTTATGTAAAAATTTTTTCACGGGATTACTTATGTATCGAAAATTTGACTACTAACAAATATTTTTTTTACTGTACTAAAATAATGTTGCAATTCATTTTTTAAATTGTAATTGTATCCTAGCATATTTTAGGGCTATATATTTTTTTTTTAAGAGTTATACATCAAATAAATAAAATAATTTGTACCACCAATATTTTATTTTTGTTACTCTTTAAAATGATTTAATAACATACAACAGCATTTCCGTTACGGCTTAAATTCTGTCCACTTCGAACATAAAACAATTTTAATACTCTAAAAATATATGTTTTAACCGTCTAAGCGTCAGGCACGTACTGCTTGTTCACTTGTCACTATCATTTAGATAGAACGTATCCTATTCAAATAAAGTGTACAATATTATACATTTTATTGTTCAGGAAAGTATGGAGAACATTGCCTTGCAAACAAAATATTTAAACAAATTTCTCTATTTTTGCGTTTCAAAAGAAAAAAAAAACAAATTGGTAAACCAAAGTTTCAAAAGTAAGGGTCTTAGAAAAATACTACAAAATTTTTTAGTTATAAATACAAAATATACAAAAAATAGGGGAAACCCCTGCGTGCTCCGCACGCCTACCTCGTTGAAACTTTCTAACACATAATCATTTTATGTTTTCTTTATAATAATTGTTTAAGATTCATAATAACCCCAAAGCTTAGATGGTAAATAATGTTAAATGTTCAAATCAAATTTTTCGTATATTGTATAACAGCAGTACAATAAAGGTTAAAAGAACCAGCAAGGATCAGGTCTACACATAAATAAAAACCTATCCTAAAAGTTAAAAATACAAATAATTGCTTCAAAGTATGAAATCAGCTGTTAATCGAAATATTGGAGCAAATAGTCATTTTATTCAATTGGTCGCTGTGGTAATGAATGTAAATACATGTGTTGGTTCATCATTCTAGGTCTAACCTAAGATTATTTCCGACTAAATTTATAAATATAAAAATAAATAATGTTTTTATTAAAATGAATTAATCATGGATAGTGTAGCTTTTTATTTCGTAGATCAACATTTCTTGGGAATCGATGAAACCATACTCGTAAAAAGCTGTCTTTTTTGTTTGAGTTACCGTAACCAAACACGGCACAAAACGGCATTATAATTAATGGTTATTAATTACAAGAAATGTTATTACAATAATACACTATGTTGCCTATAATTTAACATAATTTGACGTCAAGCTTGAAGGTCGTACAGGTTTCGGCGGTAAATATGGCAAAGGAGTCTAGACTGGAGCTCCGACTGTAGCACTCTACGTCACGGGTAGGCTGGAGTGGAGGGAGAAGCTGCGCATGCACACACCTTCTTTAATACGCCTTGGGTCTCATATACCATGTACCCTTGGGGTTGTCGTACGAAGCCCTCTTATCTATAGCCATAATCGACAAACATATTTTTTTTTATTTTTATATATTTATTTAGTTTCAACCGCTGATTATCTTCACTAGCTTCAATAATTCATTTCAGTTTTAAGTTAGGCCTAGTCTTGATCTATGTGTACGACTTTGAAGCTACTTAAACCAGAGTTATGCAAACAAATTAACCAAACCAAAGTTATTGTAAATTAATAATGTTTAACTTAATTTGACCAGGAACCAGGGAAATAAGTGAAACGTTTGTTTTATTGGTATTTGGGGTTAAAATAATTTTCTGTTCTTTATACATCATATTTAATATAAGTTTTTGAAATTTATAATTCCATAAAATAATAAATGCACAAAAGTAGTAAAACATTTTCTACTAAAAAGAGTAAAAAGAGTTTACCCAATACATTTAAGGTTTCTTACATTTCGAGTTTATTCTTTCAAACAAATGCCTACAACATCGCAAAGTCAATATGTGAATCTTCCTTTTTTCTTGATAAGCCTTTTAATAATGCTTTATGTGACCTATATGGATTAGGAAAGCTCATACATTTTAAACAGCTGGTTGGATTCCAGTTAAGGGTTTTACAAACATAATATAAAACCTGTTTTAAAAATATAAAAAATGTGATACCCGAATAAGTGGAAACGAAAATGAGTGTACTAGACATACGTATAATATTAAATAACCGCAAGCCTACTTTACACTTAATTTCTAGCGAAAGATATAGCTAATTTGTTTAACACTACAAAAATTACCAATTAATTAACATGATGACTTGTAAGTAGCAAATCCATCGAAGTTATTGTGACGAAGCTGACTGTACAACACATTGGTTTATAAAACAAATATTCATTAAGAGGATATGTTTGATAATGTTTCATCTTCAACAAACGAAATTCAATCATATTTAGACAGTAGAGTGCAAAGGGTAGGTGTAAACAGCAGCGTTAGAAAACTGTATATCACTAAAAATTTAGGCCATTAATAATTAAATCTTAAATAACAAAGCATTAGAAACTCCTCTGTTTTAACTCATTGTATGTATGGTGGCGGGATATTTCCGATGGTTTCCAGGTAGAAAGGACCCGGGTTATATCGAACGATTTTAAGCCTTTCTTTTCTAATATTTAGCAAACAATACCCCAGTTTGTTATGCATTTGGCAACTTTGCAAATCCCGCTGCTAATAATAATGGAAATTCCTACTTTTTAAACTTAGTAAAAGCATGAAATTATGAAGTACGGCTAGATATACTGCGTGCAGCACTTGCCCACATACAGAAGGACGATATTGAAGAGGCATGGCTTTTAATAGCCGGTGTTATATTCCACAAATGAAAAACTTGATAAGTTTTTTTGATTACTTTATTGAAAAATGGATTGAAAACATTTCCTGATGAAACTGTTTTCAGCAGCGCACAGAATAACTAACGCGGTGGAAGGATCGCACGGCAAATTAAACACATAAAATGAAGACTGCTAACATTTTTGAAGTTGTAAAAATCCCACGACTCTGCATAGAATAATAATACACAGAAAAGTTTCCAGTTAGGTAGGTTAAGAGTAAAATTAAAAGAAAATACATAAAGATGGATGAAAATATAAATAGGATTTTGAAAATTTATTGTAAGGATAAGGACTTAAAAACTTGTTTGTGTGGATTGGCTTACATTTAAAATTAAAATAATACATATATATTATTAATAGATACTGATTCTTAGCTTAAAACGTACAAATGTTACTTACAACTGTGTATTACTTATAGAAGAAAAGTTGTACATAATTCATATCTAATAAGTGAAAACAAATTGTGGGAAGACTTAAACCCGTTCTACATATATTACGTTGCCAGTAAAAAAACTTAATTTATGCCTGCACAATATCAGTCTGAATTTTGTAAATAGTTCCATAAAATCAAAATATAGCTTTTACCGTTCTAGATAAAGCAATTTACTAAACGTGGCACATGTATAATATTGCACCCGAAAAAGTACTTTTGGAAGCAACTATAAATTTTTTTCTCACCTCAGTAGGAAGAAGAAAATCTTAAATGAAAGCAAAGATTAAACTAGCCTACATCAAATTAAAGGTCTCTGTTAGTAGAAAACAATACCACAAATCCACCTCAAACAGGCAACTGAATCAGAAATATTTGCATTAACTTACATTTAAATTGTACAGTTAAATTGTATGAAGTCCCGGGACCGTTAAATAATTTCTTAACAGGCAAAAAGAGGACAACGTGATGAAATAGTTTTGGTGTTCAGGAACAATGTGTCACCAATCTAATCTTTGTATCTTCTTATGTAATTGTTAGAAAAATGTTCGGCCTTCACAAGACTTTAACTCAGCAAGTATACTAAAGTCACGTGAAATTATTTTACAAATTATATCTGCTAGGATCCATGAAATAAGTTTTAGTACAATTTTCTGCCAATCCTAACATAACACTTTCACTTAAATTTGTTGACTCGTTTCGGAGTTCCTCTATTATCGAGACCTATTTCAGTACTTCGATAGAGTACTCCATGAGTAATGGAGGAACTCCGAAACGCGTCGACAAATTTAAGTGAAAGTGTTACACGTTAGGATTGGCAGAAAATTGTACTAGAAACTAAAGTCACGTGACTTCAGCGAATATTACCGTCTTGTTTTGATCAAGTCACAAGTGGCTATAATTAGCGCGTAGTTATGCTACTTGTTAGCTTTAAGTGTGAGCATTTTCATTCTTTTCTCCTGTCCGGATTGCTCAGGGAACTTGCTATTACGTGCTACGTCTAGGCTGTCTAGACTGCCTAGTCGCTTCCAGTGTGACAACAAAAACCTAAATACAAATTATAAAATAAATAAATTAAGACCGGGATCTGAAGGGGGGGGGGGGGGGGTTGAGTATGCATGGAAAGTCTGACGCAATTTTATTTCTGATTATTGTTATAGGCACTTGTATAGTGATCATGAAAAGCCATGTCGTCGCCCCCCAGCGTGGTCGACATCGCCAGGAGGAGGGGGGAATATGGTGGTGGTGCCTTTATTAAAACGCTTATAACTTGAGAACCATTCAAGATAAAACATTGAAAAAAGCGACAATAGCCTATATTCCATAAAATATGAGCTTTAAAAAAGGTTATTACGTTTATAGTCGTATAGTTGTTGGTTTTGAGTAAATAGCATTTTTATTGGTAAATGAACAAAAATTGTGATTCAAATAAGTTAAACCAATAGTTTTTACGAAGAAAATCACTAAATAGGTCAAATATAGACATTTAAGTTTTTAAAAGTGCTTCAATAAATTTAAGAAAGCATGTTGAACAGTTAATGCTACTGTAGAGGTGTTTTATACGTAGCACTAATATATAGGGTAGGCTTACAAGTGCTCCGCCGCGCCACTGGCGACGAAAATCCCCTCATTTTATACCTTGTTCTAGTTTTTTCTAATGTTTAGTATGAAGGACTGGTTTGACAAAAAAAAAAAAAAAATCATTCAGTACTTTTTTAAAGAACAGTAAATTTACCACAATTTAAAATGATAATCATCTTTCTGAGGATAATACTTTTCGAGTAGCAGCTATAATATTTCAAGCAAATTTTCAAATTTTCAAAAATTGTTAGTTTTTAGATAGCATTTGTGTTTTTTCACCGTGAAATAAGGGGTTTTCAGCAACAATGATAATGACTAACTTTAAAGTAGAGAAATATAACTTTAATATGTGACCAAAATGGGATTTCTTACATGAATAGCTTCTGAGATACAGCTGTTTGAATTTTGGGTACACTTCCAAGAAATAAATAATATTATGGAATGTAAAAAAAAAAAACTAAAGTAGTTGAACAATTTAAGTTGTTAGTACTAGGGTACAGTTACATACAATAACATCAAATTACATTACATTCAAAAAATTATATTTAGCAAAATTAAAAATGTTATATAACATAATAAATACTTAAATATTATATACGGCACCTCTTTGAAGGGCCTAGGATTGAGGTAAGTTCTTTGTATAATTCACTGCCCTTTCCTCCTCAGATGGTTGAAGCCTGTCAACATTGAAAAGGGGAACAACGCCAACAATCTCTAGTACAGTCAAATTAGGCCCAAACTGGAGAATACAAAAAAAAAAAAACAAATGTCTGATTGTTGGTAGTTGTTCATTAGGCCTACCCTTTGCTCTAAATGTGGTAAAAAGTCTCCTCCGATATAGCGTCGGGTTTGGGGGTGGGAGGGGAGAAGGGGTAAAAATGTGTGTGTTTTAAGTTTTTTAGGGCCTACGTTCAAAACAATACCCCCTAAAGTTAATTATGCAGTGAATTGCCAAGAAATTTTCAAGCTAAACACGGTTTTCAACCAAACCTAGAGAAATACCTTACTTTTACCCCTCCATATCTCCAAAACTATTGATCGCAGCAAAAAAAAGTACAGAACCATTTTTGTAGAGAATTTAATTTACTTAAAACTAAGCTCTAAACTAAGCTCTAAAGTGAAGGGTTTATAAAATATTTACAAAACAACCTAAATATTTACAAAAAAAAACAAACTAAAAACACACATTTTTACCCCTTCTTCCCCCCCCCCCCCCCCCCAAACCCTCGCTACATCGGGGGAGACCTTTTACCACATTTAGAGCAAAGGGAAAACAACTTCCCACAATCAGAATTTTTTTTTTTGATTCTTCAGTTTGAGTATTTTTTGGTCTAATTCTACTCTGGATCATCATCACTCAGTTCGTTTAGTGTTGAGAAATGAAGTCGTTCTATTTCCGGCACATTGTCACACGATTCACCAACTGTAACTGGATGAGAAACCTTGAGTTTACTGTAG
Source organism: Philaenus spumarius (assembly GCA_018207615.1). NCBI lineage: Eukaryota > Metazoa > Arthropoda > Insecta > Hemiptera > Aphrophoridae > Philaenus > Philaenus spumarius. The sequence goes on along the minus strand of JAGFPH010007414.1, from coordinate 19,923 downwards.
TTCAATGAGGTGCTTTGATCCAAATTTGTGGTAGAAATACACAAAAACTCCAAGAAAAAATGAGGATAAAAATGAGTAAGGTCGAACTGCAGCTATTACGTCATGTGACATTGCGACATACAGAATGGAGAATACAAGGGTAGAAAGAGATGAAAATGACGTGCAAATTATTATTAAATTTATAAATGAACAAGACAACCCTTTAGAGTTGAGAACATAGTGAATGGAGTTATTATCACAGAAGAACCATCGAAATTCCTTTTTAACTTACAAGAAAATGGAAAAATTCTGTTAAAAATTTTTAAGAGGCAAAGTATTGTTGACAAAATAAAAGGTTTGTACGAGACAATCAGGAGGCTCTGTGATGACAATGTCTTCAACAATGCCTGAAAAACAGCAAAGGAAACAAAGAAAACCCCTTCACCAACAAACATTAACTCAAAAGTACTGCTAGCAAATCAAAGGGATATTCACATCTAGGATCTGTTAATCCATGAGTTATTAGGCTATCTTAAAAGTTTAGCTTACCCAAATTAACGTTTCAAGAAAATTGTTAATACGTCTGACTTGATACTCACTATTCGATATCACTAAAAGTAAAGTATTGTTAAATGAAAATGTAAAAATAACAACTGTAAGTAATATTTTACTGTAAAAGAAGTTATATAACTTTTTTTATTTTTCTAAATATAAACTCTTTCATTTAATGTAATGTGATGTTATTTTGTAACAGTACCCTTTTCTAACAACTTAAATTTTTCAATTACTGTTTTTTTACATTCCATATTATTTATTTCTTTAAATTGTACCAAAAATTCAAACAGCTGTATCTCAGAAGCAATTCATGGTAGAAATACCATTTCGGTTACATATTAAAGTTATATTTCTCTACTTTAAAGTTAGTCCTTATCATTTTTGCTAAAAACCCCTTTTTCAGGGTGAAAAAACACAAATGCTATCTAAAAACTAACTAAAAATTAGAAAACCTAGAACAAGGTAAAAAATGTGGGGGTTTTGGTTGCTGGTGGCGCGCGTGGGGCACTTTTATATAATAGTGCTACGTATAAAACATCTCTACAGTAGCATTAATGTTCAACATGCTTTCTTAAATTTATTGAAGAACTTTTAATAACTTAAATGTTTATATTTGACCTATTTAGTGATTTTCTTTGTACAAAACTATTAGTTTTACTTATTTGAATCACAATTTTGTTCATTTACCTATAAAAATGCTATTTACTCTTAAACCAACAACTATACGACTATAAAAGTAACAACCTTTTTTGAAGCTCATATTATACGGAGTATATGGTCGCTTTTTGCAATGTTCTATCTTGAACGGTTGTCAAGTTATAAGCGTTTTAATAAAAGGCGCCCCCACCATATTCCCCCCTTCCCCTTTGGGTGTCGACCACGCTGGGGTCGACGACATGACTTTTAATGATCGCTAAAGTGTCTATAACAATAATCAGAAATAAAATTGCGTCAGGCTTTCCATGCATGCTCAACCCTCTTCAGATCCTGTACTAATTATTGTATTATTAAGAAAACAATAAGAAACAAAGTACTAGAGGGTACGTTCTGTTCAAATAAAATTGTTTAAGAAAGTAAACCTACTTAAGTAGGTTTTGATAGATTAGGGATTTGTAAACTAACCTAAGATCCTTGGCACACTCCGCAATCAAAATGTTATGTAATTTTGATTTATATTCAAAATATTTGACTATTGACTACATGTATGTAGTCAAGTATTACAAACTTTTTTAAACTAATAACATCAAAGTAAAATGAACATATTTTAATATAAGTTAAAAATACAGTATATCAAATTAGTTCCTAATGTAAAGTTAGGAAATAAAGCAAACCCATATTGTAGACAGTTTGCCAAGGCCGGCGGTTTGAAGGGTCTTTAGGAGTGCCAGTAACAATAGATATATTTACGATGTCTACCTATCCTCCAGCACCACCCTCCCTCTAAACTGACAAAAAGTAGTACACATTTGTGGATGTATGTTTTGAAGAACATGTTGCCCTCTTCTGTATAAAATGCTTATTTTTGATGACTCAATTCTATAGACCATGAAACAATTTTACTAATAATAAATAAATCCTAGTTGCATCTTATTGTAGACGAAACATATAATATTATGTGACTTCAGCAAAATTTGTAAAATGTTATGAAATATTATTTTTAAAGGTGTCAAAATATTGTTTAAATATAATTAAAAAATCCAAATTTGTTTACCACATAAGTCGTTTAAATTAAAAAACCTATGCAGAAAGCCTACTAAAAAAAAGCGTTTTATAATAATTCACACAATTTAAAATTACAATTGTTGTGTCATTATTAAGCTTGAATTACTTTGTATCTATCTTATTTCGAATGCAGGTGGAACCATGTTACAAATATTGTGCATTAATAAAAAGTTATTAATATGCATACATATCCCACGTAGCACACATACGAAAAAAAGACGTCGTTTAATGGGATAGATGGTAAAATAACGGTTATTGGTTATTTATTTCACGTCTTTTTCAACACGTCGGTTTTTCGATTGTAATTTACGTTGAAAAAACGTCGCAAACTAGGAAATAAAGATAGAAATCCGATAATGGTTTACTTTTTACGTCTATCGAAAAACGTTACTTTTTCGATTGAATCCTTAGTCGTAGTAACGGTAATTTTCCGTTTTAAGAGTAACGATGGAAAATGGTTGTCAATAAACGTATTCTTGTGATCGCATGCAATATTTGCTTGGTTTGGTACTGAGACATTATATAACATTTATTGTACCCCCGGTACCTACAAAAACAAGAAGAAACACATTCATTTCTGCACTCTAAAGGCCTGCTATTATTACAGTCGGTTGTATTTGAATTGTACAATTGAAGTAGATATGACTTAAAGGTAAGTTTATATAAAATATTATTGTAATTTAACTAGGCCTATTGCATTAAATAAGTTTTATTTTCATCAAACAAAATGAGTAAAATAACATGATAAACAAAACTAAATATTTATTTCAACAATTTTTGAGTTTTGGTTACTTTTTTTAAAACGGCAACAGGAAACAAGTTATGCTATTTGACAGGGACCAAATTT
>JAGFPH010007414.1:0-16720 GCA_018207615.1 Philaenus spumarius | reverse complement strand
TTTATAAAGGATTCTATTTTAGTCAAAATTAAAAAGTTTGTAATATTTTTCTGCTGTTTACTTTTATCTGAATTTGTCAAGATAAAATAATTGTAAAATTTCAAAAACAACTGTAGGCTAACAAATTTTAAAAAGGTGTTTCAAGATAGTGGCTAATTAATTAATATCACCAACAGGTCTCAATATTAAACAAATTTTATATTGTGTTTCTAAAAAAAACAGCCGATGGAAAAAAACACGTTATAGACTGGGTCTAGTCGATCCTCACCCGTAAAACAGGTTTATAAACTAACATAAATAAAAACAGACTTAACACAAAACAGCGGTGTGTCTTTTACAAAAATGAAATACCAAACAACTACAAACATTATCAGAAGTGTGTAAATATGATAATTTATTAGTTTTATATGCGCACAATAGACGAGGTTAGCATGGTGAAACAACTTTATTTTCTCCTTTAGGATCTTAACTTTATGAGACTTGATGTAGATAGCGACTTGTAAAAATCGAACTTTTCATTGGTTCAAAACGTTTTCATACGAAATAAAATTACGTTGAGTTAAGGTGTTTTTAAAACTTGATACCAGTCAAACTTTTAAACGGTTAGAAGTATCAAAAATAACACCAAGCAAAACATATTACAATAAAATATAGGAGGTTCCATAATAAATGTGAAAGTTTTAAAAAAGGAGGCTAAAATCAAGGGAAGGTTCCCAATTTAATGTTTTCTGTCAGATTTATGGTTTAAAAAATGCCAATGGTGAAATCATGTACTCTGTATAGATTTGAAAACATTATCAAAGGCCGATTTGCAATTAAATGTTGTATTCTTGTATATGAAATTAAACATTGTGATTTTCTTTTCTACTTGGTAGACAATTACAAAATGCCCATGGACATCAATCTTTTTGCCAAGTTTGGAGCGAATATCTCAAACGAGATCCGATTTATAAATAGTTCTGGAAAAAAAGACAAACAAAGATCCTTTCAGACATATGTTTACAAGGTACATTATGTTCATCGGACTCCCCTAATAAAGCGGGAATACAGAGTTCCAAAACACCCTGTATGATACTGTTATATAAGAAAGGAAAAAGGAGAGTTAAAGATGTACCTATATAGAGAGTTAACATTTAATATCATGGGCTTTGAATCCGTATAACGCTTGGTTATCAGTTGGGATTCAACCTGGACGGACGATTTAAAGCGTTCTCGTCGTATTGATTTTAGTAATTTTGCGGTGTTTTAATTTCGCGTCGAAATGACAAACTGCGGGCGTTGTGATGTAGTTATTCCTGAAAACGATGACTGTGTATTATGTCATGTTTGCAATAAAAAATTTCATTTTGCTTGTAGTGTGCGTGAAACTAAGTGGAGGAAAATGACACAGGACCAAAAGATCAAATGGTGTTGTGTGGTTTGCAAAACTGTTGTCTTAAGTGGATCAAACAGTTCTTCTTCTAAAATGGAGGAGAGTGATAGTGAGTTATCGGCTGAAAGTGAAATCTCCATTAAGAGTATGTTATTACAAATTAATAAAAAGTTGGATGCATTGGACGATGTAAAAAAAACTGTGAATATGTTGGAGGCGTCATTGCAGTTTCATTCTAAGCAATGTGATGAACTTGTAAGCGAGATGAAACTTGTACGGGAGGAAAATACAAGATTGATGAAGGAAGTTGGACATTTAAGGGAAGAAAATAAGGGAAACAAGGAGGAAATAAAAGAGCTTCGAACCAGATTTAACGCTCTGGAACAGTATGAAAGGGGAATGAACTTGGAGATACACGGCTTGGAGCAGCTACCAGGTGAAAATATAAATACAATGTTGGCTACTATTGCAGGAGTATTGGATATACCTTTCCAGGACTCTGATGTGCAGCGTGCTCATAGGGTACCGGGGCGCAATCGGGAACGAACTGATATGGTTATTGTTCAGTTCCTTAGCAAAAAAACGCGTGAAGTTTGGATTCAGAAGTCAAAAAAAGGTCAACCTCTGATATCTAAGGACATAATTGGAACCAGCATTGATAAGTTGTACTTCAATGAGAACTTAACTCCATACTTCAAGGGACTTCTACGTGAGGTAAAATTGGCAACGCGGGGAAGATACAAATATGTGTGGGTAAAGCACGGCCGTATACTCGTCAAGAAGAGTGATGAATCTCGTCAAGTCTTCCATATTGCTTCGGGAGAGGACATTGAACAGCTAAGATAATTAATTATATTTAGTTTTTAAGTTGAGTGATTTATACATTTCTTTAATATGAGTCTTAAAACTGATCATTTAAAATTTATTTTGATTGATTTTGTTTACTACGGTACATTTAGGCGAGTTAGACTTTCAAGTATTTGTAATTTTCATGTAAGTCTTATATTTTTTTTATTTGTGTTTGAGATTGCTATGTTTTATATTTGGAAAATTATTTCGATATGCCTAAACTTTAAAAAAATAGAATTTGAGGGAAAGAGCAAATTGTTTAAAGTGTTTTTGATTCTTTTTCATTTTGTTAAAAATGTAGCCATGCTAAATTTGTATTTCTATTACATAATTACACTAATTTATCTGTTTACATTTTATATTTTAATAGCATTCTGTTTTGAATATGTATGTTAAATTTATATGAAACATTATAACAAGTAAGATGATTAAATCAACTTGGGAAGTTACTGGGAATTTAATTTCGCGGAAATGATGAGCGGAGTGTACCTATATTAGCTGTATAAAACTAGATAATTGTATGATCAAAGTTCATTTTTGTTAGATAATAATTTCTTGTTTTGTAAAGATATTGCTGATGAGTTTTTAATATTTGCAAAGATGCGAGATAACCGGTTTACTTACTTGATTATGTTGTACGCCTTCTGTAAATGGTAGTATGTTGTTTGTTTATTCTTTCTTAAAATTGTTGAAACTTGGAAGGTCTATTTAGTTGGGAGGTAAACAGTATTGTATGCAATCGAGTTATCTATTGCTAGATTATCTAATGAAATAGAAAGAGGGAAATAGTGTTTCAGTTCGTGTTCCTGAGGTTATTGATAGTGTGCCATCTTCATATAACGAACGTATTTGTTTGTGAATGTTTGGGTTCAGACGAATAATACGAATAATTACTTATACTATCCCTCTATTTAAAACTATTGTATTGTCCATTATCAATTAACCTATGAATCAATCAAAATGTGTATTCGTACAGGATATTAACTCATGTAATACAATATTTTCTGGTATCGGTAATGTAATCATCTGGCATCAGAATATTAGAAGTATTTTTAAAAACTTTGATTTATTTGTAACTTATCTAAATTGCTTAAATACCAAACCTGATATAATAGTAATGTCTGAAGCTTGGATAAAGACTCCAGATGAAGCAAAATTGTTTGTTTTGGAGGGTTATAATATGTTTGCCGATTGTTCAGGAAGCCGTAGCTCTGGTATTGTTTTGTATTACAATGTGCAAAATCAGCTAAATTGTAATAGGCTTAGTTGTGTAATTGCAGGGGCCGATTCTATCCTTATCAGATGTTCGATAGGCAAAATTTCGTTTACACTCTTGTCTATTTATAGGTGGCATGGTGGGGATATTCAGTCATTTTTTGATAGTCTTAGGAGCTGTTATATTAATTATAATAATAATGAAATGATATGTGTGGGTGATTTTAATATTAATGTTGGGGAAGAGAATAGCATAGTTTCTGATCAATATGTTGAGTTATATTCTAGTTTTGGCTTTGAAAATCTTATTTATAATATGTATACGCGTGTTACAGATAAATCGGCAACATGTATTGATCATATATTATACAAAGGAAGAACGTTATGTGATGTTATATCTGCTGTAGTTGATACTAATTTAACAGATCACAGAGCTATTGTTATGTCTTTCTCGTCAAGTCATAGAGTAGCAACTTTGCCAGAAGTAAATAAAACATTTAAGATTGACTATGGAATGCTCAATGATATTTTAAGTCATACAAATTGGAATACAGTCTATACAGCGGAAACAGTCGACATTTGTTTCGTTGAGTTTTTAGGCATTCTAAATACTGCAGTAGATAAATCTAAAAACGTTATTAACACTTTCACTGCCAAGCTATTTTTCTAAAATCTACTACAGCAGGCCATGTGTGTTCAGCAAAATCCAATCTACCAGGCCGTGTGTATCATTGTGATACATTTACTAACTTCCACTTCAGGCCACATGTATCAATTAGATACACTGTTCATTTCAATGTTTGAAGAACAGTGTTGGCAAGTGATACACTCTCTTTATATAACTTAATGCATTTCTAGTTTATGATGGCCTGGTAGAAGTGGATTTTTCACTTGGTTTCAAAATATACATTATGTTAATACCAGTTGTGACCACCAGAATGAGTGCATGTTTTATAATGAAACAACACTCAACAACAGTGTTGCAGCTACAATCTGAACGAGTGAGTGTAATTGTAGGTTATGTACAATTATTTATTCAAACTATGGCAGATTCAGATAAAATTAGGGAATATTTAGAAGATGAAAGTGACGTAGAGAGTAGTGAAAGCAGTGAATTAAGTGTATTTAGAGATCTTAGTGATCCCGATGATCCAGAATATCTGGCATCAAGTACTTGCAGTGAAGACAGTGATTATGATAAGGCAATTGTACCACCCTGTTCAGGTGAACATTCATATGCTCGTTATCCTGATCTATCCCAACCAAGCACCAGCCAACGTGAACATAAACCTGAAAGAACTGATGTTGGTCAAAGTCGAAATGTTCCAGCTGATACTCAGCCAGGAAGAAGCCAAGACATACAAAATCCATATAAGGAAACATACAACTGGGGACCTGTTTCAGGTAATCTTCATACATTTACTTGCAATGTCGATGGAGGCATAGCCGATTATGTTTTGGATCAGTTACCATTCGCTGCAAAAGAAATTGACTTTTACAACTTGTTCATAGATAATTCGGTCCTTGACTACATAGTTACTGAAACTAACTTATATGCTAATCAATCTATTGTGAAAAGTATTTTAGAGGAACGTTCAGGTATACATTCACGATTAGCTTTTTGGGAAGATACTTCCAAAGAAGAAATTCGTAAGTTTATAGGTTTGTTATTATGGATCGGACTGGATAACAAACCAAAATTGCAGAACTACTGGTGTCGTAATCCTCTATACGAGTCTGCAATAAGCAAAGTTATGTCTAGAAATCGTTTCGAACTTCTTCTTAGCAATTTGCACTTTTCAGACAATGAAAAACAGCCTCCCACTAATAAACCCACTCTTTACAAAATTCAGGAACTAATTGATATATTGAAGAGAAAATATCAAAGTGCATATATTCCTCATAAGACTGTTTGTATTGACGAAACTATGATTCCTTATAGAGGTAGGCTTAAGATAAGACAATATATACCAAACAAACGACATAAATATGGCTTGAAGGTTTATAAATTGTGCCTGAAAGGTGGGTACACGTGGAACTTTAAATTATATGCTGGTAAGGAATCGTCTCAGAACACCAACCATTCTGAATGTGTTGTCATGGAGCTTATAGAGCCATTGCTTGAATCAGGGAGAACACTTGTCACAGATAACTTTTATACAAGTGTGCGGTTGGCACATAAGTTGAATCAACATAAAACTCATCTTATAGGAACGTTGAAAAAAAGGAGAAAGTTTAATCCCCAACCTGTTATTTCTGCCAAACTCAAGAGGTGGAATTGTTTCTCTGCAAAATAATATTAAGGCTATTGTTTCGAAATGGAAAGATAAGAGGGATGTTCTATTTCTAACAACAAAAGAAATTCCTTCAATGGTCGAGGTGATGAAACCTCGTGGAGTTACAAGAAAACCGTCAACAGTCTTGGAATATAATCAAGCCAAAGCATTCATAGACCTATCAGATCAGTTGGCATCGTATGCAACTACTCTTCGAAAAGGAGTCAAATGGTATCGTAAAGTTGCTATAGAGTTGCTGACCAACACTACAGTAGTAAACGCATTTCAGGTGTACAAGATTTTAAAGGGTGATTGTAAGAAGGTTGGAATAACAGAATTTCGTGAAAAGTTAGCGTTGTCATTGCTTTATGGAACTGATCAACCTGCTCCATTGAGATCCTCTACCAATCGAAAACATGAACTTCAGGATATCGAAGGACAAAAACGAGGTCGCTGTACCATATGTTACATGACGTTGACAGAACATTACGGAGCAGCAAGTGCTCGGAAAAAGTCTAAACAAGTACATACTCATTGCGTAGGTTGTTCTGATGCTCAATTCATGTGTCTTTCTTGTTTCTTTATCAAACATGAATGTACTAAGAAGTAGTTTTTTTCTTCTTATGTAGTAAAAAATTAACATTCTTTTTGCTAAACAATTACAAATACCAGTTTTATATAATGTAACATGTACTTCTTTTTTTACTTTTATAAAATAAATCATTTTTATTGCAAACTGAGCACATTTATTAGAACACCAATTTTTCATTTGTATTAGTACTGGTTTGGAGGGCCACGTGTATCACGTTGATACACTCTAAATTATCACTCATATGTGTGACTTTTTAATATTTTGTCAATGTATTTATGTGTATTTGAGCATAATAATGGGTTTTTTGAACAAAAACTATGATGGCCTGGTGAGAAGTTTCTTCACAAAAATACATGGCCTAGCATGGAAAAATTAAGGTGTATCAAAATAACACACATGGCCCCCTAGAAAGTTTTAAGAGTGTATCAAATTGATGCACATGGCAGTGAAAGTGTTAAAGTAGGCCTATCGCAAGGTAAACATAGTACCCGACTTTTAAAACCATGGATGACTGACAGACTCTGTGAGGCTATTAGATGTAGGGATGATTTGTATAAACAGATAAAATCAAATCCTAATAATGCTATCTTGAGAAATAAATTTAATAATCTTAGAAATAATATAGTCAGGTGGATAAAAAATGCAAAGAAAAATTACTATGGCAATTTATTTGTAAGTTGTGATGGAAACAATAAAAAACAGTGGCAACTAATAAATGCTCTTTCTGGAAATTCGGTAGATAGAAATAAATTGGTTAAGTTAGAACTACGTAACTCCATAATTACTGATCCACTTTCGATTGCTAATGCGTTTAATGACTACTTTGCAGAAGTGCCTAAGAATATTTCAGATTTGTTAGATACACTTAGTGCCAATCACTTGGACCTCTATAAACAAAAATTTACATGCCATTCCGTTTGCAATTCTATATTCTGGTTACCAGTTACTGCGAATGAATTAACCAGAACTATACAAAAGTTGTCGGGAAATAAGGCAGCAGGTTATGACCAATTATCAGGTCGTCTTATAAAAGATATTTCAGAGAATATTGTGCCTGTTTTAGTTTATATGTTCAACAGGACTTTTAGTGACGGTTGCTTTCCAAATGTATTAAAAATAGCTAAGGTTTTACCAATATATAAGTCAGGAAGCTGCTCTAATGTTGAAAACTATAGGCCGATTTCTTTGTTGTCCGTCATTTCTAAATTAATAGAAAAAGTTGTTAACCCTCAAAGTGGCAGACTGCAGTTTTGACTGCAGTCTCTCAGGGGCAACGCAACCCGCTCGAACAATTGCGAGAATTTGCACAATCGATCATTATATCCACTTAAAATGATTTAATCGTAATAAAACCGGTACCGTTGGAAAGGGAATGAATTAAACTATAATTTTTGTATTTACAACTTTTTTGTAGAACACATATTTACATACGTAATCACTGTTTCAAAATTGTAGTACCTAAATCACCTATGATTCACGCGTCAATGAACGCCGTATACTGTCAAGACTTTGTCTCATTTTCAACGGTCTGTAATTCCTCACAGAAGTTATTTATGAAGAAGATCATTACAGCATTGAATTTAGCAGACGATTCTGTTTCAAACTGTGTCTTCAAATCACATGTTACTCTGAAAACAGCTGTTCTATAGGATATACGGTAAAAGCTTGTAATTGGTCATATATATTTGGCCAATACGCAAGCCTGTTTAGAATCGATTCTTACAGTCTTATTCGATATATCCCTAAAATGTACAATATATGGTTATAAACAGAAATCTTCACAGATTTTATCTATGTAAAATTCTATACATTTAGATCTCATAGGTTGGTATAACAAAGCTTTACAAGGGAACACAATTCATCGAACGCCACCCGTCTAGTTGACTTCATTTGTTGACATTTGTTTTGTGTTATTTTATGGTTATTACAGTTTATAAAATAGTGTTATATTGTGTTTTAGTTATAAATAAATAAGTGTAGATTGTGCATGAGTGAAATTAGGCTTATAACGGTGTTGTAATAAAACGGTAAGTTTATAAATAACATAGGCTATAGAAATAAAAGTTTTAGGTTATTGCCGATTTGAGGTTTTTGAATTTTCATTACAAAATGTAAAGTTATTTGAAACTGGGTAGAATGCTATTCGATTCTACATTTCATTCTCGAATTTTTGGTATAAAAAAAACATTGTTTGGTAAAAAATATCTTGGCATAGGCTAGTCACTTGAAATTAGTCAAGATTTGCAGGTTATGTAGTAAAAACGTTCAAAATGTTATTTTGAACTAAAATTTGTGAAATTGAAATATATTTTTACATATTTCTATTTAGAACTAAATTATAAAACTTTTGTGTATTTTGAAAAAAATTACAAAAATGTTTTACTATTTTTTATGTAGGCATAAAGTTCTTTTTTTTCCTTCCGTTTCTGAACATTTTTCGCTTTCTAAGCTAACAACTTTTACAATTTCAAAAGAAACTAATTTTTAGTGGCATATTTGAAATCTTTGAAGTTTCTTCTACAAAAAAGCTATGGAACACTTTTCGATTGGGGTTCATTTACTATTTTTGGCGAATTTTTAAAAATATGCTTGCAAAGCGCTATAAACGGGCTTTTCAATTTGAGCTTTAACCATGCCAGTTCTAGGGTTAAGGTGAGGATTCTGAAATTTCTTGAGATGAATAATTTTTTTTCAGTTTGTCAGTATGGGTTTAGGGAAGGTCTCAATACAGAAGTTGCTTTACAAAATTTTATTTCAAAACTTCACTTAAATCTAAACAGCAAAACAGATAATAAGGTATCTGGTCTTTTTATAGATATTAAGAAAGCCTTTGATACTGTGGATCACTCCTTGTTATTGACAAAATTGGAAACAGCAGGTATTAGGGGAATAGCGCTTGAATGGTTTAAGACTTATTTGTGTAATAGAACGCAATATGTGTCTGTTGGTGAATCAATAAGTAGTGCTAAAATTGTTAATGTTGGAGTTCCACAGGGTTCTGTCCTGGGTCCTATATTGTTTCTGATTTACATAAATGATTTGTATTCGGAAAAACTAAATGGTGCAGTGACGGCATTTGCTGATGATACGGCATTTGTCTATAAGGCAAAAGATATTGGGGAATTGCATAGACTTATGCAGGAGGATTTATATTCTATATCGTTATGGTTTAACTATAATAAATTAGCTCTTAATACAAAGAAAACTATGCATATAAACTTTTCGTTATCCGATTCATTTGTGTTTCATGAACCACTATCTTATCATAGCCTATCAAACTGCAGTGGTTTGAGATGTGATTGCGAAAAATTGATTCAGTCAAAAAGTATTAAGTATTTAGGCCTTATTGTTGATGAAAATTTACTGTGGAAAAGACACATTCAGAGTCTAAAGAGATATTTGTACATGTTTTTGAGAAAGTTTCACTATCTCAAACTTGTTTGTCCTAGTCAAGTGCTTGTCAAAATATATTACGCATTTGTTCATTCAAAATTGGAATATGGAATTAGCTGTTGGAGTAGTACGTATAGATCCCATTTGATTGTTATTGCCAAGGCGCAAAAATCATTTATTAGAATTATATGTGGACAAGGTAGAAGGTCGAGTTCGTATCCTATTTTTGTGAAATTAAATATTCTTCCCTTAAGATACTTGTATATATATAAGGTGTTGTTAATTTTTTTTAAAAGGTGTGGCTACGATGGTGATGAATTTAAATTTATACCTAATAAATATAAAACTAGGCATGGCGTTCTTTATAGAACTGACAAACCAAATAACAGTTTGTTCATGAAAACATGGTTATTTTTAGGTCCCAAATTTTATAATGTTGTGCCGCACGATATACAATTTGGTTTTTCATTACAGGTAATAAAATGTAAACTAAAAAAATGGTTGTTTTCTCTTTCGAATGATTATGTTGAGGGATTATTTAGGGTAGTTGAATGATGTGTGTTATAAATGTTTTATGTATGTTCATGTGTACGTACAAGTGTATTGACGTGATTTTGTCTGTGTTGTTCGTGTTTTGTTTTTTATTATTTTTTTTTGTTGTAGAGTTAAAGAGATTGTCTTTTATTTGTTTCGTCCGGGATTCCATAGCTGAGCTCCAGCGCACGGACAAGGAGTTAATTAACTGGCTCCTTTGTGTGTTTTGTATTTGTTAATCCCTCCTCAGCAGTATTTATTTTGTTTAAGCATTAATTACATTTTGTTTTTATACAGGTTTTTTTTTCATGATTGTTTTAGTTTACTTTGTTTATATATTTGTGTTTGAGTTTTGTAAGAGGTTGTAAGAGGTAGGATTAATAAAAAAATATTTGATTTATTTGATGATTTATCGCAGATAGGTTAAAAAGTAGTTATTGTTTGCTATTGTAATTTCTTGATTTCATTTAAAGATTATAAATGTAAATAAAAATCATCAAGAATTTTATTTTAATGTCGTCATTATAAAACCTTTAAAACTTTGTAAGAGCATAAACTACATGAAGCACTCTGATTTGTCTGTAAACAAACCTGATTAGATAAAAATACCAACGAACAAAAGGGTCATAAAATAATGTTATACAAAAAAAATGCAATAAATATTGGTTTTTTGTATTTATAAATTTTTAAAATACGATAACACCGTAATTTTAATGTACGTGTAGATCCAGGGAAGGTTCCCAATTTAAAGTTTATCGAGAAATTGATAGTTCGAGATCCCAATGGTGGTCATCTTGTATAATCACCCTGTATAATATTACTATATCAGATAATTTCAAAAAAGTTAAAATATCACTTCCTTCAGTCAGAAAATGTTAGTGGACTTTGGGCTCATAAAAGGTTACCTGTCATTTTTGATTAGTAACATGACCATCTGCAAGTGGTCTTAACCATTAAGAGAAATATCCTAATCTCCAATAATTATAAAACTATGTATTCATTTACACTATTTAACAAAGTTATTCTTACTATCAAAACCACGTTTATGACTACGTAGGTTTTAATAAATTTTTAAAGATTATAGCTGCAATGGAGATTGGAGTTGTAAATCCAATATTTTACACTTCTAATAAACAAAAGAGTGTTGTTGTGTGTTGTTTGAATGTTTACATGAACAGCTAATTTGATGTTGACCTCGCTTTCATCTAATTTAATTAAACTTGAAAAATAGTTTGCCAAAAGATAAATAAAGGCACTTTTCTAAACACAGATGTTTGAGTTCTGTATCCATTCATCTTTTGTTTTACAAAGCTGAGTTTTCTTGTTAAATGTTGTAGTTAGAAATCATACCCTCACATAAAATTCTTACAATTTTGTATCATGTGTCTAAAAAATGTAATTTCCTATTAAAAATACAACTTTTCTGAAATAAAATGTAGGCCCATAAAACAGGTTGATGTAAATATTATTACACATAAAAATGTATTAAAACTGATGAAATTAAGAATAACATCTCTGTAACTTTACTTGTCAAACTAGAAGGCAGCGGTGCAAACTATAATTATCGCAGTTCAATGAACTACATTCTTACAAATGTAATATGATAAGTAAGTTAGTTTTCACAAAATTCTAGAAAAAATTCTGAATTCTAGAAAAAACTTCAACTTTTTATCTTTTAAAAGGAAACGACACTTTGTCTTATAATAATAATTTAGTTCTGCAATTTTTAAAACTAATTTATTTATATCGGATGAATAAACTACTTTTTATTAAACTACTTTTTATTAAACTACTTATTGATAGAAAGTAGTGTTTGAATAATAACATTTGCAAAGTACAAAAATATAAATAAATTGATAGATCGTCTTCTTGAAAAAATGTAGAAAGTAAGCATCGCAACACAGAATAAGGAAAAGAAGATTATTTCTCCCTCCACTTGTAACAAAAGCGAGATGCCACCTTTTCTAGAGCAAGACAACTAACATAACATGGGTTTACAATCCAGTCAAAACATGTGCTATGGTTAGGGGTCAGTATTATTTGTTCTCAGAGGCGCAGAGCGCCAGGTAGTTGTACGAAGGTTCTTCTGAAAAAAGGAAAAACGTACTGCATGCCTCCTAAACCAAAGTTTACTGACCTGGAGAAGGTAACAGCTCTGGGGTGACCCTTTATACTGTGGGTAGTAAAACAGCCGAAAGATTTTGTAGAACTTTACTAGTGACGCTCTGTTGTCTGATATTTGTTTAATATCATTTAATTTTGCTTAATGTTCTTACTATGATTTCATAGGATTAGGGAAGGTAATATCTTACCGGAAACACCATTGTCAATAGCCGGATTTGAATATACTGTACTTTAGTTCGAACCATTACCCATAGAAATGCTACCCAGTCAACTCTTCTATTATAGCACACCTATCTTCAAAACCACTCATTATTATTTACTATGTATGGCATTTAAATGATGTCTTAATTTCATTCAAATAAGTACCTTAATTTTATATATATTACTTATATTTTGCCAACTGTAGTCAGTATTTGTTCTTTACCTTTTATGTGGCTAAATGTTTCACTGCCACACGCAGCATCATCAGGCCAGCTATCTATGTACACTTAAACACTTATATATACACAACACATAAAGTTACACATATTTTCGTACATTTTTTGTACACGTCACATAAATAAATAGGTTTGTTCAGATTTGCTACACTTAAGAGCAAATGAGGTACCACTTAGGAAGAGCCCATTTTTGCTCGATTCGATTATTATATCCGTTTGACATTTACTGGATAGTCGACAATGCTGTGTTGGCTGTAGGTGGTACCAAACATATAGTAAATATTGCGTGATAAGTTTCATTAGAATGATTTTGAGATTGTGTAGGGCGTTTATTCAAGTTAGATTTTTATTTCGCTCTTATTTACTATTTCAACTGAGTTATTATTACTTTACTAGGCCATTAAAGACCACTAATTAGTCCTAAAGGAGAAAATTTGTCAACTGTCCTGCTTAAATATAATTATGGATAAAAAAGTGTACAACATTTTTTTAAAACGTTTTTCATCTATACTTTATAAAAGCCAAATACCATTGACTCATCACAGTTTCTCCAAAACCAAGAGGCCTACAAACATGAAATTTATAGGCTCTAGACGCGCACTAAGAAAGGGTTTCCGAAAATTCAAAATTTTAGGGGGGTTTTGGGGGGTCAAAGTTACTAAATCACGATTTCTCAAAACCTACCAAGCGGATGAAATGAAATTTGGTATGTAGCTTCCTCTAGAGCCATAGATGCTCGCTAAGAAAGGGTTTTAAAAAATTCGAAATTTTAGGGGGGTTTGGGGGTCAAAGTTACAAAATCACGATTTCTCTAAAACAATCGAACGGATTGGAATGAAATTTGGTATGTAGCTTCCCCTAGGACTGTGGGTGCTCGCTAAAAAAGTAACACCGAACGAATTGGAATGAAATTTATTTTGTAGCTTCCTCTAGGGCCCTAGGTGTTCGCTAAGAAAGTCTTTTAAAAAATCTAAATTTTAGGGGAGGTTTGGGGAGGGAGTCAAAGTTACTAAAAATCCCCATAAGAAATACATACTAGTGTAATACATTTATTGATTAAATATATTTTTTGTTAGTATTTAACTTTGATTTTTTTATTCGTGCAAAGCCGGGTCGGGCCAGCTAGTTATTATATAAATTATAACTGTGCCCAGTTTTAGGCTCCGAAGCAGTGGAATTTGTATTTAACACATTTTTAATATGTTATATCTCCATTATATGCTATCTTTTTTAGAGTAGAGAGTAGAGGTTCAGTTTGGGAGGATGTTTTTTTGAGGGAAACATTCTTTTCACTAAAGTTCGGATTCATTATAGTTGTGTTATGGTTTTAGTTGTGTTATGGTTTTAGTTGCATTCGCGTATAGGCACTGTGGAAATGCAGCACCCCCTAATAACACGTGATATTATCCGTAACATCTAATATAATGGGTCTTTTCCCCTTTAATTCTTTCTTTATTAGTACAATATATAATATTTACACTTAATGTCAGTAGTCTTCCCCCAGTTTATGAAAAGATATACATCTTTGTATGGAACTGTGCGCTTTGCAGTTTCAGATGCGTGAAATTTGATGTGCTCATACGCACACGAGGGTGAGAGCAAGAGAAAATTGTGCGAAGTTACATAATTTTGAATTATTTAAACATAGAGTCCACAACATTTAAGCAGTAAAATTCCCACTATTTTTTAATTCTTTAGGAAACATCCGTCTTAAGAGAAATTTTAACGTCCTGCATACATATAAAATCGAGTAGATCACAAATTATGGGAATGTACTACGTCACGTTAACTATAATTTATTATGTTATACCTTATTAGTTTTACCGTACTTGAATACGAAAATGTTTACATAAAATAAAACCAACACAATTAAACAAAAAAAAAGTTAGAAAGGTCCTTCGGGTAAAGGGATCGTATACCTGAGAAGAACAGTTAGATGTGAGATGGATGGTAGTTTCCGTTAATTATTACATATCATTTAATTTGTCTGAATTCAGTACTGAGTTCAGTACTTCTCGGAATATAATCATTGTTATACTGGTGATAAGTAAAAATCCAGATATTGAACATAATTTATGATTATAATTAAAATATTGAGCGCCAAACCTATTTTTCTTCTGTAAAAAGTTGTGATATGAATTAAACTCTGACTGTAGTTTTATTGTAATAGATTCATTACTTATCACTTTATTAATGTTATTTTTTTTAAATATTTAATTAATGCCTACAAGTTTTTGTTTGTAAATAATTTTGCCATTCAATAAAATTACTGAAATATATATCTGTAAAATTCAATCAGCCCAATTCTTGGTTATCAAGTTGAAAGTGGAAACCATCTTTGTTTTACGAGTGTAGTTTCTTACACTCAGTACGGTACCAACATTATTATTAAAATGTTTTTTTTTAATTTTATTTTGAATTGTTTTAACGTTTCCCTAAAAACAAGATAGATGATTATAATGCTTTATTGTACTACAAAACTGTTAAATGTCGGTTCTTTCTCTGCAATAGGCAGTTAAAAAAAATCTATCGCCAGATTGGGACTCATATAACAAGCAGAAAGTATTTTAATAATTTAAACTAACCCTATATTATTCACTAATCTCTTATTCCAAATCTAAAAACACAATACATATTGTAAGCATATTAACAATAAATGTAGCCCATCTGTCTATGTTATTTTTTGATACAACCCTTCTTGCTTTTTCCAATGCAAAGCCATTTTTAAATATTAATTTAAGCACAAGCATATTTATTGTTAAATAGTCTTTTAATATGTTGTTACAAATATAATGTCGGAAACATAGGGAACTTTGATTTAAACGTACTTAGTGTAGCCGAATTTCTGTATTTCCTTCTTTAGTTCTTTAAGTTCTATGAGACGCAAATTAATTATTTATGTAAATTTGTATTTACCATAAAGCAACAACACAAACTTACGTAATGATGGCATCGCTATACGACCTACTAAAATACTCTTGTATAAGTGTCACACTTGAATCACTTGATATTTGAAAAAAAAGGGGGCCTTTGTTCAAGAAATGCTATAATCCTTAAAAGTAATTGCCTACAACATAAACCAAATTATAAGAATATGTATAACTCAAATTGTCTGAAGCAAATAATTAGTCGGCAAACAATTCACAAAAGACTGGAACAAACAAAACGTTTATATGGTCATCTTTGACAGGGTGCTCCAAAGAACGCATGCCATAAAAAGCTTTTATGTCTTACTCAAATAATGTCTTTTATTGGGAATAGTGTGAGCCCTGCCTAAAAGAGTTATAAACTAATTTTAAAATTTTCTTAAAATATCCAACAGCAAAAGAATATTTTGACAATAGTCGTAATTGTTTTAAACGCTAAAATAAATTCAATATTTCATTTTTACATCAATTCGAATTTTTCTTCATTTTTTCAATTAGGTAAGTATAAATATCTTTATAAATTAGAAATTAATAGAAACATTAAGTTCTTTCAAAGCATCTTAGATTAAAAATTATAACAGCACAGACAGGTCCATAGAAATTATTCTTTCCGAGGAAAGACTCAATACTATGGGCATATTTTACAAACGTATATAGATCAACGAGAGTTAATAAAATTTACACCAGAGATCCACAACGATGCGCATATTTTACAAAAGTATATAGATCAACAAGAGTTATTGAAATTTACACCAGGGAGCAACTACGATGCGTATATTTTACAAACGTATATAGATCAACAAGAGTTAATGAAATTTACACGAAGGAGCCACTACGATGCGTATATTTTACAAATGTATACAGATCAACTTGAGATGTGATATTTTCCAACAGAGAGCCACTTGCATGTGTATTTTTTCAGCGATCAACTTAAGAAGCGAAACCGGAAATATATATATAGGTATGTACCTCGACTTAACTTTCCAAAAACATTTACCAAA
>JAGFPH010007413.1:53955-65669 GCA_018207615.1 Philaenus spumarius | reverse complement strand
TTGTGTTTTTGTTGCTGTGTAATGTTTTACACATCATCACTTGATAAACAAGTGTAACCGGACTCGACATTAAACCAGGAGATTGGCCATCTCGAAGGTTATTATGTATCCTTAACATGACATATATTTCCCGGCGCCGGAATCTTTCAAATAAATATTGTCGTTAGACATGACATGTCATGCATCATTTAATCTATCTTGCAAGATCCGAAGACTGATCACCTTCCGATCCTAGAGATTAGACAATTAATAAGTTTGCTTTCGAGCACCTTAATCTTACTTTAAGGACACAGCGAGTCCACTTATAGTTAAGTAATTTTTGTTCTTGTTGTTTTTGAGTGTTGTGTATTTCGGTGGAGGTATATTGACCAGTTGGTTATTTATGGTTAGTTGTAAGTTATTTTCATGTGTTTCTTATGTAATCAAGCGAATTTCTTTCGATTGACTTGCACTGTTTGACTTGACTTAGCTTGTTTAGTTCAAAATTTTTTTTTTCTTTTCCTACTGAGTCTTTTGGGGGGGGGGGGAGAATTGTTACGTCTCCGACTTTACATTCTGTATTTATCCTTACCGACACTTTCCAATTAGTCACTCCTTTCTCCACTAGGTACCGACTCTGTACGGTATCAGTGCTTTCTTTGCATGCGTGCATACCGGGACAGAGGTCGTTCTTATGCGACAGCTTGTCTGAGGGCTGAAACAGCTGATTTACTCTAGACCGTTAACCTTGCTTCGTTTTAGAACATTCGAGAAGAGAGTCCGTAATCGCTTCCACAACAGGAAAGTCCACTTTTGTTATGTCGCTGATTTATAGTTAAATTACGTTGTGGATTAATTCCTTATATTTTTTGTCGCGAGTTATGCGCAAGGCTATTTAACATGCCTTTGTTATAAGCCTTTATTTTGTGAATACCAGGTAAGAATGTTTTAGCTTTACCTTGATAATTATGAAATGTTCACTTGTAAAATTTAATAAGGTTAGTTCCACCGTTGGCTTATGAATAACTTTTCAAACTCATTTTGTTCGATTTAATAAAAAACCTATGTATTTCATTTTTACTACAGCCTAATTTTAAAATGCTAATCTTACAGCCTACAAAAACTTTAAAGCTGATGCTATGTTGTGTATTACTAAAGTCTTAACCTATTTCAAACAAAGACTAGCCTAAACTGTTCTGTATTAATTAACTGTAACTGTGTAGTTTTCTGCAGTATAACCAGTATATTGAAAACTTTTAAAGAGCTATAGGCATAATATTTCTGATATATATTTTATGTAACTAAACAAGAACATTTTTATGTTGCCATGTGGTTTGGTTAACATGTAGAAACATTCTTATGCAACATGATACATGTTGTATTAACTCTTACAATCTTTAAGTAGCAATTTGTCACCTTGTGCTACAAATTTTAGAACAGCTAACTCAAAAAGAACTATCTGTTTTATGCTTATTTAATTAGCTGCAAGTTTTCTAAAAAAGGATTGTTATTTGTGTTATGCAGTTACACTGGTTCAACTTCAGGGGATATTTCACCCATACAATGCCATACGTAGCTACACCACAGCTACGCCTTACTGAAAAGGCCTACCTTTCAACAGGACTTTAAATAAAATAAAATTCTTGTATCTACAGTGTTCTAGTTATAGACAGAGATTAATTTGAAATATGAATGATCTGCAGTTGATTTTTGTGTTAAATATTAAACAGGCTGTATTTTGAAAAAGTAATTTTGTGTATGAATACTATATAGGATATGTTTGTATTTAATAATTGGGAGGTGCAAGCTATAGCATATTTCGGACCTTAGCCCTAAGGGCTGTATATATTAGAAATTTCATATACCTTTTTTTTATAGAGAGACGTCTCATAATTAATTTTTGTTTATTTATTCAATTATTTATATTTAGCTTTAGAGTTGGCCAACGACATATATAATTATCCTTAAACAAATCCATGGTATTTCATGTTAATTTTTTGTAATCTTGTCTAACCTTTTGTATAATTTCTGTAATCATTATTAAAGGGGAGGGTTTTTGATTTTTATTTTTGGGGAGGGCTTTTAAATTCAATTTAATTAAATATATATGTTTTCTTCCAATCTGAAGTTTTCTTGTACTAAGGGCGTATAAATATTTTCATTTTTGTTAAGGGCATATAAACTTTTTTTATTTTGGTCAATAAAGCCAAAATGTATATCTAGTTCTATGGTTTATTGAGTTAACCTCTAGGTATCTAGTGAATTGTGAGTAATCAGCTGAAACATTCCTACGCTTGGTGATATTTAAATTTTTAAAGGTAAGTTTTGAACAGTACCAATCTATGTGGCCCAGTATTGCTTCCGTTCCCTTAATTATTCTTTTGTAAGATTGGTACATTATTGCACTAATAAACACACAATATTATTTCTTTTAGCCCAGTCAATAAAGGGTTTGAGTGGGAACTAATTAGTGAAAAGCTGATTTTTTCATGGATGTTAGTTGATTATATGTATAAGGAATATTTTCTGAAAAGTCCCCGCCCCTCCCCCTCTTGCTTCCCCCCTACCCCCCCTTAAAGTTCACTTTCGAATAACTTTTTTATTTTGTCAATATTTAAGAGATAAAAAGCGATAGAGTCATTTTTATTTCGTTATTGTAATCCTTATAATATTCTCTATCAAAAATGTTCTTTGCGTTTAAGCTATAAACAATTATTTACCGTGTATTTTTAAATTTAATTTTAAAATTTTAACTTTTCTATTACAATAATTACATGTTTAGCTATTTTTTATTAATATGAGACAAGTTATGAAAAAATGGCTCGCTGAAAGTGTAAATGCACGAAGACATCTGTCGTACGCGTGCCCATTCATCATATGACTTACCGTAGCTTTTCCGTATACTGTGCTCCAGAGGTTTTCAAGACCACTCCCTTCCATAATTTTTCCAACAGCTCCCATATAAGACATCAATAAATGAAAACCTCCCAAACGGATAACAATCTTAGAAATATTACTGTCCGTATCAGAGGCAGACACTATATCCATAGCTTTTAAGAATAAAGGCTGATCGAAAGTAACAATACAGGTTTTATTTTGTTTTTTGCTTTGATCAGCTGCAAAATGCATTGCTGTGAAGATTGTTGAAATATTGATGGGATCCAAATTAATAAATGGTACTGCTATAATGTATGTTGTTTGACAGTCTTCTGAATTTGTCGTCAGGTTGGTCATAAATCCACTCCACCCAGGCTGTGATTGTATATCGGAAAGCCAAACAAAGTTGAGGGGATGCGAATATTGTGAAGGCAAACTTGATAGACATCTTACTTCTTGAAGTTGATTTAAGTCTTCGATGATAATGTTAGACAGACCAGCATTTCTTCTTTTCATTGGATATGCGTACTCCCGAATAGTTTCAGTGTTACGAAAAGATCCAATTGCAATCCTTTTCACTGTGGTTTCAGTTTTGACACAAGAACCTGGTGTGATGCACTGAATCCCTCCCATAGCATGAAAAGTGCCTAGCCCATCTAACGTTCGTACATTCACGTCAGCATTGTCAAAAACATGTTGAAGAAATCCATCTAATTCAACTGGGGAGCCAGCGCTGATTAGTGAAGTCATGTAGGTTGTAGCTTCATTGTATGACGCGCACACTCCCATTGAGGACAACATGTTTATTAAGTGTCTGGATCCGTATAGTCGATGTAAAGATAAAGCAAGACTTGTCTGTATAGGTGAAAGAAATGACCTAGGCCTTACTGCAGATACTATTGCATGATTTATAACAAGGCATTTCTTATCAACTTGCTGTGATTCGGATAAGCTTTTTTTTTGTAACATGTGATGTAAACATTTTAAGAGTCTCTGGAATGAGATTTTATCCACCGGATTTAATTGCTTCTAAATCTGGATACGAACTGAAATCATAGTTTTTCCTTTGTATGTCTTCTCTTATAATCGAGGCCGCCGCTAAAACAATCCTCTTTCTCTCTTCTTCTTCATCAACAACCCTATTTTTATACCATTGGTCCATAATTTTATGCACATTGTCAGTAAGACAAAAAACACTTTTTTTCCAGAAAATTTTGTCATTGTTAGTCTTTCTTTAAAATGTTCTTGAAGGAGATTTCTTAAATGCTTGTTAGAATAAACCTCATCTTCATTGGATAAAGTTTTGAAAATGTCCTGAACTTCTTTTATCGTGTATTGGCACTCATCATTGTTTTCTATGTAATTGCATACTTTAGTAAAGGTAGAAGTTAATTTTGTTTTCGGCCTACCTTTTTGTGTTTCAATAGGCTTAGATTTCATAAATTCTGAATAGCAATGTCTGCGATAACGCGCTTCTGCTGCTACCAAATCGATTGCACTTAAAAGTCGGGCTTTTACAGTTTCGCCCCGTACATCACTTCTAACGTTGCACTTTTGTAAAAACTGTCTTTAAATTCTATTGTTGTTACTTCGTGAAATGCTTTTCTATACTGAGATGGAGTTTTAGAGTTATGATTTGCTAATTTTCCACAAATAAAACAGCACATCTTAAAATCAAACGTATCATGATGGGTTCTACGAGTAACTCCAGTGGTTGACGTACTAGGTTCATTGTTTTGTTCCTCTAGTTTCTTAATAGCTGCTTGAATACTCGAAGGTCTTGTGTATTGTTGCCTACATAACTTGTGTAGTTTGATAGTACTCTTTCCTTGTAGTTTTTTATGTAAATTATCTTTTCTTTTATTACTAGCTTCGTAAATAGCGTCAATTCCATTTTTTACAACTACAATATCCTTGATAAGTTCGTTACCGAAAATTAAGCAAATCAAATCTGAATCATCCATTGTTCAGTTATTTATAATAATGACTTTCGTAAAAAAGTTTTTCAAATTTAGAAAGAAAATTATAAAATTAAACACTTACTGTAAAGTTTTAAAATATTTTAAGTATATGCGTTTTAAATATACTGTTGTTTTAATATGATACGAAAACAGATAAATTATGAATATGAAACTAATTTATTTCTAAAGTAAACAATACAATAGGGTTACCTTGTGAAAACTCGGTAAGGAATCATAAATAAGTAAAATAATAAGCAAATGTAACTATGCAAGTTATTAACACTGTTAAGGCTCGGCTCTCCACATTCAAAACTACGATATTGGGTACCAATTTCAAAGTTAAATAACCAAAACATACCTTCACTATTAAGCATATTTTTGTGCTTTTTTTGTTAAAAAACGAAAGCTGTATTTTTTTTCTTAAAGTAAAATAGATTGTGTGTGTTTATTGCTAAGGATTTTTGCAATATCTCTTTTTGCAACTGAGTAAAAAATTTATAAAGTTTACTATTTTTCACTATTTATATCATAAATAAATAATAAAAAAATAAAATAAATGTTTACGTCTATTTAACCATTGTAATACCCATAATTAGACCAGCTATACAAATAAAAGTCCAAACAATAGGCATCTACTGCAGATTGACCGCTGATATGCCAACGGGCTGATCCGGCCCTCGTGGACTCGTGCGCCCCGCGCCGTCTCCCTTTGTCAGTCCGATTATGTCAACTGGCTGCACTTAACACTTATAAAAATTATATCATTTTAAAGATTGAAAAATACCCTAAAAGTTTTATTTGAGCCATTTTTTCATAACTTGTCTCATATTAATAAAAAATAGCTAAACATGTAATTATTGTAATAGAAAAGTTAAAATTTTAACATTAAATTTAAAAATACACGGTAAATAATTGTTTTATAGCTTAAACGCAAAGAAAATTTTTGATAGAGAATATTATAAGGATTACAATAACGAAATAAAAATGACTCTATCGCTTTTTATCTCTTAGATATTGACAAAATAAAAAATCTTTCAAACGTGAACTTTAAGGGGGGGTAGGGGGGAAGCAAGAGGGGAAGGGGCGGGGACTTTTGTGTAAATACTCCTCTTATACTATTGTAACATCTGACAAAATTTCAGCTTTTCACTAATTACTTCCCACTAAGGCCTATTTTTTCCCTTTATTGACTGGGCTATTAAGAAGGTATCTCTAAGAAATCAGACATTGATGTTTAACTGACTGTTTGCTGTCAATAAGCTTTTACACCGATTTGTAAATTTTTACACTAAACTAGCGCACATGATCGCTATTGCTTGGTTTTATTTTAAGTGTGGTTACACCGTTTATCCCTTTGGCTTGAGCCATTGAATTGCAAATGTTTTTTATATCAATTAAGATTAATATTAAATAAATTTAGATGTATAGTTTGTAGGAATTTAGTGCAATTTATTTTTTATTTAATATGCACTTTTTGTGCCAAGTCACAACCAATTATTATAATTAATTAATTACCTTAAAATGTCCGTCCTGTGTTTTCAAATGAATTTATTTGTATACAAAGTACAACAAATGCAGTAACAAAGAAATTCATTTGAAGGACGAACCTTTCAAGGTAAATTAAATCATTATAGTTATTTTTATTGTATTGTGGTAGCTATCCCATTTAAATGTTTCTGTTTGCAGTGACGATATTCTATAAAAAAAAATTAACTGGGTGTGCTTAAGACCACACGTTGGAAGTGATAACTTCTATGACTACGGGGATTTTTAACTCGGTAAATGTGTACAATTATAAGGGTTATAAAACTGTAGGCCTATTTGTTCAAATTGTTTATTTATATCCGTTATTATATATTTAAAGAAAGGTAAAAATATTATCTTTTAGTTACCTTTTATTTCATATTGATAGATCAAATGATTTAGAAGTTGTTAATATTACAGTAAAGAAATTAATAATCAAATATATTATACAAAGATGTACGAATGTTTGCGAAGTTAAACAGTAGGTATCCTTCTTTAAATTTGTATAAACGAATATATTGATGATCAAAGGTTAGTTTTATATACAGTTTATAACCCCAAAGCAAATCTTATAACGTGTAGAAGCCCATATAACTTATAGTTATAGAAGCCTACATTAGTTGTATAACTAATATATAAGAAAATTAACATCACAAGAAATTTTAATGGTTGAAAAGTTGTAAACATAACCCCAAAATATAATCTACGCTGGGTTTTGTTTAAGAATTACAGATGATGGGCGAAATCAGCTGTTATATTATATTAACTAATTCTTATGTGTTAATTTGATTGCTATGCTAATAAATGTAAATAATGTATTAATAATATTCCCTCTCCACGATCTGACTTGTGTCTAAACAAAAGCGTGACGCGAGATCTCGCGAGAAATCTGGCGTGATGCGAGATCTCGCGGGAAATCTGGCGTGATGCAAGATCTCGCGAGAAATCTGGCGTGACGCGAGATCTCGCGGGAAATCTGGCGTGATGCAAGATCTCGCGAGAAATCTGGCGTGACGCGAGATTTCGAAAACATAGCCAAGTCGAAAGTGCCCAACGGGCCAATAGAAGTTATCACTTCAAAAATCCTGGTACCAATATGTGTAAATTGTTAAGTTTTAGTAAAAATAGTTGCGTAGTTTTTGAAAATATAGAAAAAGTAAGTGGTTGTTATTTAGTTATTCCATTTCATCCCTTTGACGTAAGTAATCTAATTGAAAATAGTTTTGTATATCCCTTAGAAATAATATTACATAATTTTAATTTTGTGGCTTGTATGAAGTTAGTTTAATTGATATTTATTGTATAGGCGTAGCAACCGAATTTTAACACCTTCTAATTGTGATTCTAAACCATCCAGGGACTCACTCTAACACACACATAAAGGAGACTAGCTTCTCAAAGTACAGTACTAATTGTCGAGAAAAAACTATGTTTCTAAAATAAATGGTTGCAGAGATCACTAATTAATTTATTTTTATTTTAAAGTTTTCTTTTCTAACGTTCCCTATTAAAAAAAAAAAAAAACAGGCACACTCAAGCACCGGCTCCTCACACAACCTTCAGGTGCACTGTGACCTCCCTTGTCATGCCCAGCCTTCACTCGTCACGATTTTTGTAAATGTTAACTGGGCAACCCTGCCTGAATTAAATTGAGCCATGCCTAATTGTGTTGCAATAAACTTGATAAAAGTGTTTAAGTTAAACATTAATGTTAAATTCAAGACATAAACTTCAGCAAAACCTGGAACCGAGCAACTGCTAATATAAAGGAGTGTATACTGTTATCAATAACTTAATTGCACAACTATATTAGTAATGGTAGTTACTTTCTCCAAACTGTAATAAAAATAACAAGTGTTAAAGTTTAAAGAAGAACTAACACACTCGTTTCCACTCCAGTGGATAATTTACCAGCAGGCGAGAAAAACACCTCTTCAATCCCCCCCCCCCCCACAAAGTTTCCCTTACAAAGCTGGCGTCACGCGTAACGAAACTAATATACACTTGTCAAACTGTTTGCAAAGTTTAACAAAATGGCGGCGGTAGTGAGATAGATGGGACAAATAGAACCTGGTGAAGTATCGACGAAATGTGGTTTCGGGAAAATGTTCACTGCCTTCAAATTATGAGGCGATTAATAAAACTCTGGAGATGTAGGACTCTGTTTAGTTAAGGGGGGGGGGAGGGGTAAAGCGCACTTTTTGGGTAAAAAAATTGTACATTTTTTTGTTGCATAAATTTATTAGCTGGTTTATGCTGATTAAAAACATAATTTTATATACATATCTTATCATTTTAAGTATTAAAAAACATTTTTTGTAAAGGCTTGCATTACTTTCTGGAAAATTTGAGGCAAGAGCTCAAACGCCAATTAACAGTACACATATACACTGTTTTTTTCATACATATAAATTCATAAAAAATCCTAGTTGTATGGTTGGCTAACCTGTTATTTTCACAGATAGTGCAAACTTATTTGCAACATGATGAGAACTAATCACCAGGACAGTTTTAGTAATTTTAAAGGCATTGTCATTAAACGCTTGATTTCCATAACATTGTTTTTCAAGACTTAGGTACAATTGTCTGTTAAACCAGCAATTCGAAATAAGTGAAATTTTTTCTAATCATTGGTTAATATAGTATCAACAAAGTGTACGAGGATTTTTAAAATATATAAAAAAATAAACCTGCAATAAAAAAAAACAATAAAACAATTTTAAACAATTTAAAAAAATATAAAATTGTTTTGTTACATGTTAGTTTTTACTATATTTTCTTGAAACTAGTACATTTTATGTGGAATATACAGAGTAATTTTTCCAAGAAAAAAAAAATTATTTAAATTTTAACATAAAGGCCTCGTACACTAGGAGGGTAGCACGGCAACGTTTTCGAATAAATGAAAATCTGTTGAAGGTCGATAAAGCACCGCGCCGCGCCTAGTCGACGACGTAGAGGTCGGAATTTGTTGGGTTCGGATATCTTCGACTGTACTCGGCAACATTCCTACCTATCCAAGTATCATATCGGCAGGTGGTCTACAGTAACAACAAAGTATTTCTGCACGTGTCACAATTCAAAGGTACTGTCAGCAGATGACTTGAATGCATCCGAGGGGGCTGCGGGGTGCGGGAAAGCGTTCTCCCTACACAGCACTAACTAGTGGTAGGGGCTGCCGTCACTATGACAACCACGCTACTATTGGCGAGGCTTGGGGATAAGGCTGCGCTAGCCAATAGCGGCTGTATTCCATACGAATGCATTCAAGCCATCCGCTGACAGTAAGTCTATTTTGTAGATTCATTACTAACAAAAATTATTTGTCTCTCTTCCTTAAATTTAACCTACTCGCATACAATATTTATACAAAAAAAGTATTTTCCCTTCTAGAAAATACTGTGGCAAACATAAATAAGCAATGGTTTGTTTCGTACAAAATGTTATAACTGTGTTGAAAAATTTGTATTTTTAGGCAAATAAAAGTGTTTGCGACAAAGTTGTAGATTATTAGTTGAATTAATGTAAAATTTCAACCAATCTGTTGTTCATTACAAAAACATAATGTCTTTTTGAATTAATTCCATGAACCCACATCTTACGTTTTTTTACATTCTCTTCTTCTGCTTCAACTGACGCAGCAAGAAAAAACATTTCTTCGTCACTGTCTGTGTCCATCGTTCTATCTTTGAATACTGTCAAACCATGACTGAATATCAGGTGACCAGAATTGTGGGAAAGCCACCGCTCCGCGCCGCGCTCTGAGTGGACGAGGCTCTCTTCGCCAAGTCCGCACGGGGCCCCGCCTCTCTACCGACCTAATGGACGACCAGCTAGCCATTCGGGCTACCCCTTCCTCCTTCTCAGGTACTTCCCGGGATATTTTTAGAGTTTTCCTTTCTGCTATCTTGTCTTGCACTGTCAACTGTCAATGAATAATTAATAGTTATGTAATTTCGTTGAATCAGTGAAGTCGTGATTCATTTTTCTGTGCTGGATATTGTCAAGGTTGATTTGAATACTAGGTTTGCCAGTTCTGAAGTGATATGCGATCTTTTTCATCAATTTTGACTTTCAATGACCTGAATAGCGATGACCTGAACATAAAAAGCAAGTCTCTTGTATCCAAGTATCATGAAGACTTAATTGAAGGTTTAGTTGAAGAAATAATGCATAAACGGCGTTTGACTTAGTTGACTCGGTTGACAAATCCTTTTCTGGATACGGTGTTGGACTCAGAAGAGGATCCACTTGACTTTAAACTCCGTCTATGAGAAAAGGCTTGAGTTTTTTTTTTTGCACAATTCCGGTAATAGTCTCTACTGCTGAGAGGTCCTTCAGTCTTCAGTAGGCTGGCCAACTCTCTAAACAATTGGCACAAAACCTCAACTGTAAAAAAACGACCCAACCACTTGGCTGTTTTAGCCATTGAAAATGAATTGGCAAAAACTTTTGACTTTACTGAACTTATTGATCAGTTCGGTCAGAAAAACCCCAGAAAATTGTTCAGTTTAGTGTAGGGCCTAAATGGTATATACAATTTCATATGTAGGACTATGCCAATGTAAATAAAGTTTGATTAAAACATTATTTTCGCCTTCATTTATATTTTGACAGATTGACCCTTAGAACCATTGGAAAGAAAAAATGTATCTTATAGTAGTTTAGGTTAGTTTATATTTGTAGGACCTTATACTACGTTTTTTCATTAAATCCACAAGTAAAACAGCACAATGCCTCAGCGATTGGCGAAATAACCAAAAATAAAACCCTCAGGGTGACCAACTTTTTCCACTTAAACAAAAATACAAACTTATTCCACAATAAGGGGTCCGTTTAAGATATTGGGTCCGGGGCCCGAAATTCCATATGGGGCCGTGCACCTGGGTGATCCGAGGAGAAATATGGAACAGCAAAATAACAGTACCAATTGTGATATATTTTCAACAAATTAAGCTTGGAAAGTTTAGAAAATTTTAATTGGAAGGATGTACAATTTACTCAGGTACGGTGTAAAGATAATTTAAGTTCTATAATAATCGGTGGAAGTAAATACAACCTTAACAAGTTATTTAACAAGTTTTGTTTAACTTCTTTACAGCACAGAGGGAGGACTGAGCGACGTATTAAAGCCAAGACACTGTTAGAACGGTTCCCTTATAAACCCATTTTTATTAAAACAAAGTTAAATCTACCATAATGAAAATATAGGCTTACACAATAACAAAGGAAATTCCTGCGGGAATGTAAACAGTTAACAATTACTATCAGCTGGTATTTTAATGATGAGGTTTTGCAGGCTTTTAAGGGGGTTGGTATAGCAAAAACTAAACAAGATATATATGTTTTTAAATTTGTATATATGCAGTAGAC
>JAGFPH010007413.1:31177-53855 GCA_018207615.1 Philaenus spumarius | reverse complement strand
TAACAAATTGCTTCCAAATCGATTTCGTAAATTTTTTTTAAATTTCCTAAGATGGAGGAGTAAAAATAAAATGTACGAAATCGATTTGGAAGCAATTTTTCAGGTCAAGCACTTTGAAATAAACATTTTTTGTCCCTTGAAATTTTTCCTAAAAACTTTTACTTTTCGAGATATTAGCAACTTTATGACAATTTATTTCAACACGTTTAGAGCCGCCATTTTGTTTTGGGTGGTCCGATTTTTATTACTTTCTCCCCCTATACCATTGTATATGGAGAAAGTATTGTATTCGTCAAAATTTTCGAGTTTGAGTTTTTGGTGGAAATATCCGTTTTGGGTCCCCCTGAACCTAAAAAAGTGGTTGTTGGAGTGATGAGTGGGGGTGTGTCTGTGTGTGTGTGTGTGTGTGTGGATGTTATCAGACCTAGAGCCTAAACCAGTCGTCCGATTTTGATGAAATTTGGTGTAGAGGTACTAATCCACGGTATCTCCAGGCATTTTTTAATTTTTGTAAAGTTTTGATTTTTAAGGGTAATTTTCCCATAAAAACCCTTAAAATATCGGAAAAAACAACTTTTCTCAAAAACGGCTCTAACGATTTTGAATAAAATTTTATAATTTATTAGGGACCTAAATTACTATTAACTATAAAATTTTAATCGAAATCATTCGAACCGTTTTTGAAAAAAGTTGGTTTTTCCGTTATTTTATGTATTTTTATGGATAAATAAATAAATAAAAAAATTGGTATTTTGAATTATTATTCTACTGATAAAAAGGTAGAGTATGTTATAGTACTTTTTGTCAAAATAATACGAAATTTATGTTTCTTTCATACACTTTTGGCTTCATGAAATAATATGTTTTTATTAAGTTCCTATAATGAGGAAGAAAGTCTTATTACAATTATGCAAAACATCCCAAGCCGGAGAGCAGGTATTTATGTTATTTATATATTTTTATATATTAATGTAATATACTTTTATAAAACCAGAAAATTCTTGTATTTTTTACTATGACTTCATTACCATTGAAGTTTAACAGCGTAACCATTAAAATCACAAACAATATATATTTCATTCGTATAATAAAGCTAACATTTTCTGACTTAAGGCCTTTTGCCCTAAATTCAGAGGTATAGTACATTTTTTTAAAGAATACCGTTGATAAATGTGCCGGCAACGTCTCGTTTATAAGAAAGAAATATACAAAGCTGTTAAAGTACACACTGGCGCCATCTTGCCAATGTCTTATAAATCACACCACTGTTTGTATGCAACCACTACATCACTGCCACTACAATCTGTCACAGCAACATATTCAGATAAACGTCGATTTAACCGTAAACTGCACAGACCTCTGGCATTGTAGATAAATCATCGTGTGATTGGTCGCCGTATTCGACTATTAATATACGTCATAAATATTTAACCAAACTGTAAACGGAACGGAACTAACGAAGCTATCTCTGGGTTGGTTATTAGGTACAATAACATTTAGGTCAGGAATTTATTAGTTGATTAATATGACAGCTTAAAACTTTCAGAAATTGTTATGGGTCAATAAATCTAACTTTTGGTTATAAAAATGAAAATTTACCCCTTTTGTAGGGGTTGCAATGGGTGGCAACTCAAAAATTTTAAATAGCATCCATGGCATGTGGCACATCATTTTAATTCTCTCATATGACAAGAAAAATGCTGTAAAAAATATCTCTTTATGAAGATCCAGTCCGAAATGGAGGCTGGTCAAAGTTCAATTTTTACTGGTATTCTTAATTTTTACCCGTTAAGTTTTCAGCAATGAACAGTTAAACAACTACATTTATTCGCCTTTTTTTTAATTGGCTTGATTAATTTAATTGCCTTTTAAATTAATTGGTCCTCGTAACACATTTTTTAAAACTTTTGTTGTATTGTTTTTAATTTTAGAACAGTCCGTTATTTTAATTAATTTGATATTACTACAGCCTAATTTAGTGTCGTGATATTATTAATTGTTATCAAGAATTTCAGTTTTATCAGTTGAAAATGAAAAATGTCGCAAGAAATAAAAATTCATTGCTGTAATTATGTGTATTTCTGTATTTTGCGTGATGTATTTTTCTGTGTTTTTTTTAAAGGTAATAATGTAGTTGTTTAACTGGCCATTGCTGAAAACTTAACGCTTAAAAAATTCAAAACGTAAAATACCATAGAAGTACCAAATTCAAAGCCTTGTGGTGGATTCTTCCGTGGGGTTGGCGTGCGCAGCACGCAATGTATTGTGTATTGAAGATACTCCCAATATGAAGAATGGCGTGTGAACCATTTGCAGCTATTCAGCACCGTCGTGAATAGACCTATATCCCAAATTATTGGTTGAAACCCTAAAACATAGGCCTATAAACTTAATTTTGGAAATTTTCTCAACTCACGTCAGCGGTTCAGCTGCGTGGTCGAATTATTTTTCTTTGAGAGCTAAAAGGTAGCGTTTTTTTATGCCAAAAATTTGAACTCTCACCATTTCAAATTATATATAATCTGTCGATTAACATTGCGTTTTAATCAGTTTCCTTGTATTTAACGCAGATCGATTAGTCGAAGTAATTAAAACAATTAGTTTTCTCCGTGAAACGAACGTGAATTTAATACACCGACAACAGATACATTACGTTTCGAATTTAATTAAGGTTATGTAGAGGTTTGTTTTTGTAAAGGTTGCCACGGCAAACAATTTAACAAATTATGTAACAACCGATTCGTTACGTTCAATGAATACTAATTAAACACAGAGTGCATTCCAAACTAAACTGGGAATAAATGCTTTAATAAAATAATGTCTAAATCGTTCTTTTGAAAAAGAATGAACATTGTTGAAGCTATTGCAGGCAGCCCTATATAGTAAACAAATGATTAGTGTAATTTATCTGTTAAGAAAGCTGAAATATTATGTTAGCCAGAAGGATCTGATATATTCATTTTAGGTAGTTTAGCCTCCGGAATTGGATATATTAACAGTTTATTATCGCACCTTTATTGAAAAGACGTCAACTTCTATTCCTTTTTCTGCCTTTCCCTCACAGATGACCGGTTTCGATTTATTCTTTGCAGCGTAAGACATGTCTACGACGTGAATGATTTACGTGTAAATACGGACGTGAACGATTTATGATAATAATTCCATGTTTCGAGTTCTTTAATAAATGTTTCGTGATTGTGTTAAATGTGATATGTGTTTATTTTAAAGACGTTCCAATGAACTGAACAATGTATATAATATGATTTGATAATGATCTGAAAAAATAGATCGAAACCGGTCATCTGCGAAGGAAAGACAGAATAAAAGGTACCCGATAACTGCCACATACTTTCTTCCAGTTGAAACTTTACACCTTCCCAAGAGTAGCATAGGAGGTGGTTATTTAGAATTGCAAAAGTAGGACATACCATGGAAAATATTAGATGTATGTAATACACAACCATATTAAGTTTCATTAAAAATATTAACTAATAAATATTACTAGCTGACCCGTGCGAAGCATTCGCATTCTAACTTACATAAATCTCACTTAATTAAAGTACACACCGTATATTTAGTATTGTATAGTGCGTATATTAATTAAAAATAGCAATGCAGTGGCGTAACGGCAGCTCTCCAGCTGGGTATTGTTATCATCAGTGTTGCCAACGTCAGGAAAATATCCCTACAACTTACTATCTTACATCACTGTTACTTTCGGATTCTTTTTATTTCTTTTTTTTGTTTTTTTTCGTATAATTGTATTTTGTATATTTTTCCGGTGTAGCGGTTAAGGAAAGCTTTAAAATGATGCCTCATTCATGTCATTTGATGATGTATTAAGGAAGTTATGGCGTACCGACAAAAAAATGGCCTTTAGAAATAAAATATGTGATTATTATTAAAACTATTCGATCGATTTCGAACAAATTTGCAAACCTGTCAATTAGGCCTGTATAGGTGCACGAAAAAAGGTTTTGAAAATGTTTGAAAAACAAGCCCCTTTTTGGCCAACCCCCCCCCCCCAAAATCAGTTATTATTATTATTATTACCTAAACAAGAAATTTTGGAAAGATACGGTTTTTTCCATCTGGTAAAGTACATTAAGGGCTACAAATAAACCAAATTTTATCAAAATCGTTATAGCCGTTTTTGAGAAATTTGGATTTTTCTCGTTTTTTTAGCCATTTTTGGGGGTAAAACCCCTTAAAAATCAAAAATTTGGTAAAATGAATAAAAAACCTGGAGATATTCCAGTACTACACATACATACCAAATTTCATCAAAATCGGACCGTTGGTATGGTCTCCAGCTCTGTACACATCCTTACAGAAACACAGACACACGGACAGACATCACAAAAAAAAAAACACTTTTTGGTGTTCAGGGAGCACCAAAACAAATAATTCCACTAAAAATATTTTTGGATTCAGGGAGCACCAACACAGATAATTCCAATAAAAAATTTTTTGGGGTTCAGAGAGCACCAAAACAGATAATTCCACTAAAAATAAAAATTCGAAAATTTGGACGAAAACAATACTTTCTCCATAGACTACGTATAGGGTGGAGAAAGTAAAAGTACAAACTTAATCCGCCGTTAAATCGAAAAATAATTACTTTTCGTGATTAACTGTTTGCGTAGTAGGTTATTTATTATTAAAACCAATCCTGTAAGTTGATTGGTTCTGTTAATATTTAATTGTTAAAATTGTTCTTTTAATAATTTCCTCAGCTGCTTATGCACATCTTCTTCAACCTTATTATGTAGTAAGAAATCTAAACATTTTTAGAACAACTGCTTCTACAACATTTAATTAGTCGACATTTTGAAATGAGAAAAGGAAAATGGTTGACAATCTTTATAAAATTGGGACTAAATCGCCTGCAAAATGTCAACTCTCTATCCAAATATATTCATTTTTTATTAAATAATATAAAATCACGGTTAGATAGAGCAACAACGAGCTTAGAGCATTTATATATAAAGTCGAACTACTGTATTCACTGCGTATAGGGTGGAGAAAGTAAAAAGGAATAGAAGTTGACGTCTTTTCAATAATGGTACGTTATTAAGCTATTGGGCACTGATAGCTGTGCATTTTCATCACTAGCACGACACAGTATTGGGTTTAAGGGACATTTCACAATAGCTCATCGAGTGCTTCTATGGAAGAAAGCAGGCTAACAGAGGCCTGCCTTACATTTTCTGGGCAAAAGTGGTTATGTCAGGCATCGTAAAATTTTCTGGACAGGCGAATGAAAAAAAAAGTGGAAGTTTGACAAATGTTTACTGTTTAAAGACCATAGTTATTTGTGTAAGTTGGGTGAAGAGTTGAGTTTGTCGTACGAGATGGCATAATTTATTAAGGGTCACAAATTAAACTTTGCACCCGTGATACACACAACGTTTTTCCTACAGCTAGATTTTAAACTAGTGTTTTAGTTTTTTTAAGATCTGTTTTATGTTAGTCTCACAACAATAAACATTTCAAAACATCAGCTGTTTGCTTTGCGAACAGTGCCGAACAGCTGGCAATTTTGAAGGTTGTGCCGTTAAATCCACACCTTAGACTCTCATTTATTAGGCAGTAATTGTTTGATCGGGATGAAAGGTTTTGACTTTTCATTTTTGTGCAGAGAGTGTAATTGCACATGTAACGGTTTTGTTTGTGATGTCCAACGCCGTTGCCACGTGTTGGAAAACAAACCGAATCAGAGGTTGAAAGTTTGATTGAATTAAAAGAAAAACAACGTTTGTTAAGTAAGTTTGCTTTACAGTTCCATACAACGTGTGCAAGTTTAAAGGAATAAAAGTAACTTGTTTGAACAAGCAAATGATAAACTTTAAACTGGAAAAGAAAACACGAGAATCTGTGTCAGTACAATGTGAGTTCAACGTTTAGTACGAGTTTCATAAAAATATGCGGAAAAGTTAGTTTGAACCGTAAAGCCTAGTTAATCAGGAAACACACAAAGAAAAACTATTTATATACAATTGCATAATTATTTTGGTGAAATAAATGCGACAAATGATCGTGATTTAGTAACTTTGACCCCCAAACCACCTCACCCTTTCTTAGAGAGCACCTATGGCCCTAGAGGAAGCTACATACCAAATTTCGTTCCAATCCGTTCAGTAGTTTTTGAGAAATCTTGATCTAGTAAATTTGACCCTCCCCAACCCCCCTAAAATTTTGCATTTTTTAAAACCCTTTCTTAGCGAGCGCCTATGGCCCTAGAGGAAGCTACATACCAAATTTCATTCCAATCTGTTCGGTAATTTTGGAGAAACCGTGATTTAGTAATTTTTACCGCCCAAACCCCCCTAAAATTTCCAATTTTTTAAAACCCTTTTTTAGTGAACACTTATGGCCCTAGAGGAAGCTACATACCAAATTTAATAACTTCGATCCCCCCCAAACCCCCCTAAAATTTCGAATTTTTAAAACCCTTTTTTAGTGAACACTTATGGCCCTAGAGGAAGCTACATACCAAATTTAAATCCAATCCGTTAGGTATTTTTTGAGAAATCTGGTTGAGTGAGTCAGTGAGTGAGTGGGTGAGTGAGTTAGTGAGTGAGTGAGTGAGTGAGTGGTATTTCGCTTTTATAGGGCCTATATATAGATATCTGTTTTTGAAACACAACATTTGTTAACAAACAAAGATGTGGACAAGTTCGTACACACATACGGGCAAGTAATATGACTTGATAAGAGTTTTACTAATCTAAATGTCACTGCCAATCGAGGCGATAAGGATAATGCCTATGTATAGGCTGTGCACACCTAATACAACTTTCAAAATCTGCAAGTATCAGTTTAAATCTCACAAAATAGTTTTAAATTGAATTTTTTATTAGATTTAAATAGTCTACTAAATCTAATCCACAAACTACTTTTACTTTCTCACTATACTATAGAATAGAGAAAGTATAGTGATCGCAAAAAAAAACCGATGTTGAGATTTTTGTGGAAATATCCGTTTTGGGATACCACGAGTCAAAAAAAGTAGTTTAAAAAAAAGTCTGTCTGTATGTATGTCCATATGTATACAAAGCTAGAGGAAAAACTATTCGATCGATTTCGAACAAATTCACACAGACATGTCAATTAGGCCTGTATGGATGCACGAAAAAAGGTTTCGACAAATTTTGAAAAACAACCCCCTTTTTGGCCAAAAAAATCATTTATAATTTTTTAAATAAAAACACGGCTGTAACGGTTTTGATAAAATTTGGCTTATTTGTAGCCCTTAATGTACGCTACCATTTGCAAAAAACCGCATCTTTAAAAAAATTATCGTTTAGCTAATAATAATAATATTTACTAGTTACTCTCCTAACATAGGCTAAAAATTGGCTTGAAAATACTCCCTATATGCGGGTCGGCGTGCCAAGCACCTGTGTATTGCAAATACTTTAAATACGGGCGTTAGCGTGCAAAGCACGCAATGCATCGTGCATTTAAAATACTCCCAATATGCGGGTTGGCGTGCGAATACTTCAAATACGGGGTTATACACAATGCATTGTCTATTGAAAATTTTCCCAATTCGGGGGTTGGCGTGCGAAGCACGCAATGCAGAGTGTATTGAAAATACTCTCAATACTGTGGTTAGCGTACGAAGTACGCAATGCACTGTGTATTGAAAATACTCAAAATACGGGGGTTGGCATGCGAAGCACGCAATGCACTGTGTATTGAAAATACTCAAAATACGGGGGTTGGCGTGTGAAGCACGCAATGCAGAGTGTATTGAAAATACTCCAAATACTGTGGTTAGCGTACGAAGTACGCAATGCACTGTGTATTGAAAATACTTTAAATACGGCGGTTATCGTGCGAAGCACGCAATGCACTGTGTATTGAAAATAGTCCCTATACCGTTGTTGGCGTGCAATGCACTGTGCGTCGCCCGCTTCTCATAGTGTTCAATGTCAAGCTCACATGTACGTCCTTAGCAGTGAACGTGTTAATAATTTAAATATTTTTTTATTAATTTACCAACCTTCAAATGGTCCTGTTGATTTCCCCTCTACTGCTGCTGGGTCGGACTAGTTTCGACACAACTCTGTCATTGTCGAAGACGAATATTTAAAACGATGAACACGTTACACAAATCACTACACAACACATAAAGTACACGCACGCAATATTCACCATTAAAGGGTCGTTAAATAATTAAAATGGAACATAGCTTCCCACACAAGTACTTAATTTAAATATTCGTCTTCGACAATGACAGAGTTGTGTAGAAACTAGTCAGACCCAGCAGCAGTAGAGGGGAAATCAACAGGACCATTTGAAGGTTGGTAAATTAATTAAAAAAATTTACAATAGTGGTCCAGGAAGTAGTAATAGAAAGTATGTTTCTGGTACCGTTTATTATTTCTCGAATCCTGAAAAACATTTTGTAACTACTCCACTTTGGAAAATATTCTTTGTGTTTTTGAGAGTGTTTGTACGCAGTTTATTTCAAGCATAATACAAATATTTGTATATGTCACTTTTATTCTGCAACATATTTCTGATATATCGTCACCGAATGTGCACACTTTTAAAGGCATAGTAATTTTTAAAATAAAATAAATTACATATTCTTATAATAATTTATAACGTTTTAACAAATAAAGTTGAATGAAGATAAATAGATTATACGTAATCTATTCAGCAATATTTTGTACAAAACCCTCAATTAGTCAATTATCAATACAATAGGATGAAGGGTAATAGTAATGGCTCCCATTATTAAAAAAAGAACTAAAACTTGATTATAATAACCATATTAATAATAAAACAGAAATGTTACCGACTAATAAAAATGCTGAACTTTTACCAGTAGAATCGCCACAATCCCGTGCGAAACAGTTGAACTATATGAAACAATAGGGAACTACCCCTTCCTGTTTGACACGCCTTAATACTCCGGCCAGTTGTCAGTCTCACTCCAACTTGTCAACTAGACGCTTGCCATCAATTGCGTGTGCTTAGTGTTTGTATTGTGTTTTGCCTGTGGTTGGTGTGTTTCTCAGTCTTAGTTCTGAGATCCATCACGTAGATATTTAAGGTTAATAGTAATTGTAGTTTTACTTTGTTCACCCTTACATAGGCCTAGTTGCCTGGGTCCCAACATCGGCCACGGTTAAAGCTAAAATTGGCCAGCCCGTTTTTAGCGTTTTGCAAGCATATTTTTAAAAATTCGCCAAAAATAGTAAATGAACCCCAATCCAAATGTGTTCAATAGCTTTTTTGTAGAAGAAACTTCAAAGAATTCAAATATGCCACTAAAAATAAGTTTATTTATTTTGAAATTGTAAAAGTTATTAGCTCAAGAAACAAAAAATGTTCAGTAACGAAAGGAAAAAGTTCAACTTTAGGCCTACATAACAATTAGTAAACATTTTTTGTATTTTTTTCGTAAGCGTAAAAAAGTTTCGTAATTTAGTTCTAAATAGAACTGTATAAAAACATTTATCAATTTCAAATTTTTTATTTTGAAAAAAACCGTTTTTATGTTTTAAGTACACAACTGGTACCTACCTAGGCCTAGATTTTAACGTGCTTTACTAATATATGCTTTGACCAAAAATGAAATATTATTATAAGAAAGTGTAGAGGATAAATCAATGAAAAGAACGGTGTACTTGTCTTTCCTTAGTTCACAAAAGTGTTTGAGTTACATTTATCTGAATAACAAAAAGACATCAGTCGAATAAAAACTCCCGAATCAACACGTGCAGTAGGTTGCGCGTCATATGAAATAGCGTGGGAACAAAAGCCCGAGGCGATCTCACAACAACGTAACTTTACACTACTGTCTAGACAATCACAAAACCGATTTTATCCAGTTTACTTAGCACCATTAGATACTACAGACTTTCGTCTACAAAATCGTATAAAGCAATCTGTCAAATCATTGGGCGTTGCCTACTAAATAATCGTTGACAAAAGGCGTGTTTATCGGTTGAGAGACTGTCCAATCGCAAGGGTTTACAGTAAATCTTGTTTGAAACAGTAAATGTACTGTGAAATCTGATTGGAAGACACCAACAGAAAGATGAAATCACAACCAATCCAACAGTATTGTTAGAAATGCCAAAGAAACATTATTGTAGATGGTGGGAAACGTTGCAAGAGTGAGAAATAACAGTACAATTGTGCGCAGATTCGCGCGTGGAAAGAGCTGTAGGCCGATGTGCACATTTTAAAACGATGATTACGTATGTAAATATACGTTTTACGAAAAAGTTGTAAATACAAAAATTAAAGTTTAATTCATTTCCTTTCCAATGGTGCCAGTTTTATTACGATTGGATAATTTTAAGTGGGTTAAATTATCGTTTATGCAAATATATGCAAATTTTATGCAAATGTGTGAAGTTGTTGCGTTTGCGCCGTGAAACCTGGTGTTGTGGTGTCGTATGGCCGTTCCTGGGATTATGTACCGTTAGTTTTAGTCACTTGAGAACGGGAATTGATTTGTATTCCCGAACCGTCGTGTTTGATTATTTAACACACAAATGATGGCAAATGTCCGAACAAGTAATTATAATAAAATAATAGTTAAGTTAAAGATAATAACAGCATACGTAACCACAATATTGGGATGTTTTGCATACTTTTACTAAGGCATTAATGTATATACAGGATGTTTCTTAATGACTCTGCAATATTCTAGGATATGATTCAGCACATAAGAATGAGAAAAAAATCAATTGAAAATTTGAAAACATTATTTGTTTTCCCCTTAGCCGCCATTTTGTTTTTTCACTAAATAATTGTTACCTAGAGAACAGTTTCACCAATTAAGTTCAAACTTGGCATACAGTTTAACATAACAATGATCTATTTTAAATAAAATAAGCGATTGTATAAAATCATGCGTTCCAAAAAGGGCTACTTTTTGAAAATTTCAATCCTGAATTACCCAAAAACCGTCCATTTAAAAAAAAAATGTGAATACGTCTTTTGTAGCACTTTCTATTCTGTATCAGATGGTGTAGCTGTCAAAACAATCGAATGAAGGCTAATAGCTAAGTTATTTTTAATGACTGGTTTCTTCAACCCTGCATCCTATACCAATACAGTAAACACAATATCGTGGTTACGTACGCTGCTACTATCTTTAACATAACTATTATCCTTCATGCGATTGATTCGATAGTTGCACCATCCGCCAGAGAATTCAAAGGGCTACCAAAAAGGTGTATTGACAATTTTTATTTAATGTACGTTTTTTGGGTAGTTCGGGTTTGAAATTTTTTAACTGTCGCCATTTTGCAACGCAAGATTGGATATAATCGTTTCTTTTATTTAAACAGATCATTGATGGGTTTAACTTCAAGTCAATTTTGAACTCAATCTGTTAAACCAGTCTCTAGGAATCAATTATTTTGTAAAACACACACACAGACAGACAGACGAAGGAGTAAGCACGGTAGACACATGATCATATTGTGAAATACGT
This sequence comes from Philaenus spumarius, assembly GCA_018207615.1. Taxonomy (NCBI): domain Eukaryota; kingdom Metazoa; phylum Arthropoda; class Insecta; order Hemiptera; family Aphrophoridae; genus Philaenus; species Philaenus spumarius. The sequence continues at coordinate 42,385 of JAGFPH010007413.1, read as the reverse complement.
TTGTCTGGATCCCAGGAACAAATCAAGAAAAGTGGTCAGAGAGTCAGTGGACACTAAGTATATTTTGATGATTGTATACATGTTTATTGATTCACAGTGGCAAAGTACTGCAACAATATATTGAGTTAGTTTTGATTCGAGAAGTAAAAGGAAATGTAAATTTCCGAAATTTAAATTCGGTAAGGAATCAAAACCGTGCTTACCTACTAGGCGAGGAAATAACGTACTCGATCTTTGGAATTTGATAGATGGACGAATTGAGATGGGATTTTTTGCATTCGCTTCCGAAATTATCTGAAAAAAATGTACCTACTTTTCATTTTATAATTTTCAAAACCGCATTTGTGCTGTGCAAAATGCATTCGGTAAAATTCATTTTCTGAAGTCACTTAGAAAAAAATCACAACTTGGTTAATAATACTTGGAGTGGACTCAAATTAGGTAGCTCGAGTTGTGCAGGACCGGATTAAATTTTTCGGCGGCCCCGGGCTGGGAGCTCACATCCGTGAATGGGCCAAGTTATAAGCCGATTTTCGGTTCGTTTGTGCGAATGTTACAGGAAAACTCCCGGGGATGTTCAGGTTCCGGTGCACCAGGTATCGGAGCGGGGGGAGCTCCCCCCAAAAAACCTCTGATACGATTTTTGGTTCGTTTGAATGAATGTTGCAGAGGAAAACTCCAGGGGATGGCCTCAAAGTCCAGGTCCGGTGCATTAGGTACCAAGGTGGGGGGGAAGCTCCCCCAAAAAACCTCTGATACGATTTTTGGTTTGTTTGAATGAATGTTTCAGAGGAAAACTCCAGGGGATGGCGTCAAAATCCAGATCCGGTGCACCCTAGGGTGGAGGTGGGGATGGTGGCCAATGCCAGATTTGGAATCAGCGACCCAAAAAAATCCCCAGGAATTCGTTTCATGAGCATGAATTTCAGGAAAATAAAAGCCTTGGCGATGACGTTCATCAGCGATCCTAAGCTCCAGGTCGGCGATGGACAAATTTGGAGGTCATATTCGGGATCAGCGACTTCGAAAACCCCTAGGAACCCGATTTGAGTCCATTCCAAGTGTTATCAACAAAGTTATGAATTTTTTCTAATCGACTTCTGAAAATGCATTTTGCACTGTACAAATGCAATTTTCAAAAATTATAAAATTAAAATTAGGTAATTTTTTTCAGATAATTTTCGCAGGCGAATGCAAAAAAACTCCATCTCTATCCGTCCGTGCCATCAAATTTCCGAGATTTTTTCTCTTTTTGTGCTTGATTTCCTCGCCTATACAGTAACGTCCAACGCTTTGCTCACTGGACAACTTCTGTTGCTAATACCATTGTATTTGGATAACCTAATAGAACTCCGATCCAATGCAATATTTCGTTCCACTGGAAATTCGACGATAGTGGAGTTATCTATTGGGGAAACGACGGAAGCTGTGTGAAACACCAATGCTACCAATGATTTCTCCCTAGCGCTACCTCGCGGCGCGATCATGCACTATTTTCCCGACAACCTCTTTTTCGGCACACAGCCCCCGTATGCATGCATGATCTATTTTATTATTCATGATCTATGCTAATACAGACATTACCATATCAACTCACCATGTGGAACTTATAAATTAAAACGGTGCTACACCCCCCTGAGTTTAGTATTCCGTATTTAAGATTTGCTAATAGCATTTCGAGTGAAAATCTCACAAAAGTTCTCTTCACAACAACGGCTCAAACTGTATAAACATTTATTTTAAACGTATACTAAATAAGAGAGTGTATATTTACCTTAGATTCTTGATCTTGAATACAATGAGAACTTTGTGGTATTTTAAACATCTTACCTGCAACAAAATACACACGGTTAAACTTTAATTTAAAATAAAGAAAAGTGGTGAAAATGTATTTATTGGTTACATACTAAGGTGTCCAAATCACGAAATGGATAAAACGGGACACACCCAAGGAGGCTCTGGGGGAAGCTTCCAGCTAAAGGGGGTCCGGTAAACTATTCATGTTCCCGAGTTAGCACAGTCATTTTTGCAAATAAAAAAATGAAAATTGTGCTGTGTTGTGCTATCTTTGTGCTGCTTGTACCAAAGGTTTGTCTTTGAAAATTCGCAAAAATTGCGGATTTATGAGCAAAAAGCAAATTTAAAAAAAAATTTGAGAATGAAAATTAAACATTGTCCCGCATATTTAACTCGGTTTGTGCTGGCTGCTACATAATCATTTTTGCAAAATCTCGGCTTCACTGTCATAGCGTCCTTTTTTTAATATAGTTCCACTCTTTGGAATAATCCTCTATAACCTTACATTGACGGTTGGACATAATTAGTGATAATATGAGACGAAAATATAAAGTTCAACACCCGTCAATAAAGGTACTAATTACGTACTAATTAACTATAAACATCACATAATATGTGACTTGTATGGACTCTTCTATTTGGTCTCGTAATTTGATGTAGATTTCACACAGGTTTCATCTACCGTGTCAAACCACACAAAATATTAAACTGAAGTTTTTTGTGTAATTTTTGGCAAAAATGAGTAGTTTCTCGGAAACCCCTAAGTTATTTGCTTTCAACACAAGCTTCGTAGGATTTGGCAGTTCGACTGAGCGACTCCACGTTAAAGAAATGTATTTAATCAAGACTTTTTAATGAGGAAAGACTAAATAAGCTCACGTATAAAGAAACTGTTCGTAAACAGTTACAATTATATAGTTACGTAACAATTTGTGTAATTGGCATCTTTAAGGGTGCACTCCACCATAAAACTGATTTATTTAGTTTTTCAAGCTATCATAACCTTTTTTTTTAGTTGGTATAAGTAAGAATTAAATTTTGTCACATTTTCAAGTCCTTAGACCCTTCACCCCCTCGGGGGGGGGGGGGGGACACTTTTTCATAAAAAACAAACATTTACTATGGCATGCCTAACTCAAGAACTATAAAAGATAGGTTTAAAGTTTTTTTTTACTTTGTAGAGGACATTGTCTATAAACGGCCTCTAGCATGGAATAGCTATTATTTTTAAATAATTTAAAAAATAACTTAATTCGTTTATTAAATTTTTTTTTAATTACAAAATAATTATTACTTTTGAAAAAATATTTACAAGTAACGTTTAAACTATTCTATGCTAGAGGTCAAAGTTAAATATATGGCGTTCCAAAATGGCGGTTGTTTGAAAATTTCAAACCTAAATTACTCAAAAACCGTACGTTTTAACAAAACATATCAAGACACTTTTTTTTTAGTAACCATTGTAATTCTGTATCTGATGGTGTGTTTGTCAAAACAATCTGATGAAGGATTATAGTTAAGTTACGTGTAACAATTAATTTTCATCCCATACCAACACAGTAAACATAACAATAATGTATGAAGGCCTACATACAGTATGCTGTTATTACCTTTACTTCAGCTATCGATTGCTTTGAGAGTTACACCATCCGATAGAGAATGGAAAGGGCTACAAAAGAGGTATCTTGATATTTTTCGTTAAACTGTACAGCTTTTGAGTAATTTAGGTTTGAAATTTTCAAAAAGGAGGCATAATTGGATATAATCGCTTATTTTCCTTGAATGATTGAACTCAATCGGTCAAACATTTCTCTAGATGTGAATTATTTTGTAAAAAATGGCGGCTAGACAGAAAACGGAGCATTTTTGTGACTACCTTGTTTTCGTCTTATTTTGTTGTAGGGAATCAAGCCCTGAATTTTTGGAACCCATTTTCTGAACACCCCGTAGGCCTATACTCTTTTTTACCGTAAGTTTGTTATTCTTCCAAAAGTATGGAAACCGGTCTGTGTATATTGAGGTGAGGTGTGTGCAGAATCATAGAAATGCGTTACGTTTAAGGTTTTAAATAGTCAACGATGTTTTTATATTTTTATGTAACTGGCTGGCCCGATCCGGCTTTGCACGGATAGACAGATCAAAGTTAAAAATGGGAATTTTTAGTAACTTTAACCCCCAAACCACCCTAAAATTTACAATTTTTTAAAACCCTTTTTAGTGAACACTTATGGCCCTAGAGGAAGCTACATACCAAATTTCATTCCAATCCGTTTGGTAGTTTTTAAGAAATCGTGATTTAATAATTTTGATCCCCCAAACCCTCCCCTAAAATTTCGAAGTTCCCATTCTGATGCAGCACCTACGGCCATAGAGGAAGCTACATACCAAATTTCATCGTATTCCGTTTGGTAGTTTTGGAGAAATCGTGATTTAGTAATTTTGTCCCCCCCCCTCCCTAAGATTTCGAAGTTCCCATTCTGATGCAGCATCTACGGCCCTAGAGGAAGTTACATACCAAATTACATTCCAATCCGTTCAGTAGTTTTGGAGAAATCGTGATTTATAAACTTTGACCATCTCAAATCCCCCCTAAAATTTTTTTAAACCTTTCTTAGTGAGCACCTATGGTCCTAGAGGAAGCTAAATACCAAATTTCGTTCCAATCCGTTCAGTAGTTTTTGAGAAATCGTGATCAGTGAGTCAGAGGATTTGGCTTTTATATATATAGATTAAATATGTTTATATAACTGCTTTTTACATCTTTAACAAGTACAACAGATACGAAAGTCAAGAAAAACAATTAATTTTAATACATAGATTTTACACTTTACAACGTTTTTGAAATGTAAACAAATGCAAACATTGCTCAGCTTGAATTTTAATAATGGAGTTTCGAGGCGATGATAACCACTCAGATTTTTCGCCTAGAAAAAAAAACAAACAAAAAACAACAATAATGATGTTTCTGTTTCTCAACATTCGAACGATGGTCAGCTGATTGAATAAGAACCGTGCAACACTTTTAATGGAATAATTTAACTTTCCGCATTAGGTAAATATTGCGTGTATCGTACAAATAGTTTCAAACCCTGCATTAACCAGCAGATCAAACTAAATAGGTTGATAGAATTGCAATAATTCGACCACGCAGCTGAACCGCTGACGTGAGTTAAGCAACTTTCCAAAATTAAGTTACTAGGAATATGTTTTAGGGTTTCAACCAACAATTTGGGAAATTGGTCTACTCACGACGCTGCTGAATCGCTGCCTGTTTGTACGAAATATATTAATAGAATTTGTTTGCGCCTAAGCCTCCAGCTTCGTTACACTCGCGAGTTTGCACCTCGATCTTGTGGCCTCGGGTTGTGGACGGATTCGTTTTGCTCGCAGAGTACGAACTCAGCTGTTGGGTAAAATCCCCATTGTGAGCTTCGCCTCGCTTGCAGCGTAAAAACTCGCCCGTCGGCCTCGGATGAGAAGATGCCCCCAAGGTAAAATCCACCACGTGGCTTTAGACCGGGTACTTTTGTGGTATTTTACGTTTCGATTTTGGGGAACCAAGCGAGCCATAAGATCGCGTAAAACAACAAAACGTGCAGAATAACATCCTGCATTTATATTTGTAGAAAAAAAATCGAAAAACATTTATTCTCGTAAGAAAAATCTCAAAAAATAGTTACTTCCGGACAAAAAAAACGTTGGATGTTTTTGGCTAACAAACTCGTCCGAACAACGTAGACAACCAACATGTGTACCAAATTTGGACCAAATCGGACTGAAAATGCGGCCGCTATATATACATATATATGATTTTTAATGGCACCCCAAAACGTGGGGCCGTGATCGATGCTCATTTGCTACTCCAGACTTTTTGTCTTACCATAAGGGCCACTGCAATAGCTCATTTTTTCTATGGAAATTCGCAGGAAATCCGCATATAATAAGATGAAAAATCACACAAATTTTCTTAGTGAACTATATCTGTTTTAGTACTTTTTCAGATGGAGCTATAGTGTCTCCGCCTTAAGGCTCGGCAGACCCTGCCACCATCTTGAATTTCGACTGACGTTAGTGGAATGTTGAACGGGTAATAAGATTACTGGAGTAATAACTTATAAGACAAACACTCGCCTTGCATTTATTTCAGACAAAACTATATTGTCATTGAGCTAAGTTTTCGCAGCGGCCGCTAGGCAGTGTTTGGCGCCGAGGGCCGACTGTCTTTCTATCTACCTCGCACCTGCTGCGAGCCCACTCTCTCTGTCTTGCACTGGCCGCAAGCGCTCTCTCTCACTCCGGCTGCGAGGGTAACAGTTGCCACCACCATCTAGCGGCCGCTGCGATAAGCTTGATTTTGTCGGGGGAAAACTGGCTGACCAATATCCATAAAGAGTGATTGTCCAATACGTTGTAGCCATTGGTAACAGTGATCGGAAAATTATTCTGAATGTGTCATTTTAAAAGCTAGGACAGTCCAATATCTTTTAGTTTAAACAATTTTGCGATTTGTTTCCTTATTCGATAATCTAAATATCAAAAATGTAATAAGGCCACCCAATTCGAAGTTGAATTACCTTACGAATAAAAGTAATTTTGGATAATTTATGACGAAAAAATCCGCGTTATTGTGGAAGCATGTACGCGCCGAATTTGTGTTCCTATTCGAATGTTTAGCCTGCACTCTGGCGGTTATCACACCAACTTTTTGCTCGCGGAGGAATACTGGAAAAATAATATATCCGTTAATGTTGAATGTGTGAGAGAAAGCTGTGTTTAATAACACATACTACCGTACATTGTCACGCATGTGCATTTCAGTACGTTTACAGTCAGGGTTACGTCTGTAACTCTCTATTTTCCGCCTTTATGAAGCTGCCCTATATTTGCCAGCGGAAGAATGAAGAACTAGCAAACTCAATGATAGCAGTGTACTGCTTTGCCACTTGGAGAGTGCGGTAATTCAGAAATATTTGTTCATTTATGCCGTGGGTTTGGGGTTTGCGTGAACTTTTGTTATAACTAGACAGAGACAGTAGTCTTTGATATTGTTTCTTGGAAGTTGTTTGTACATTAATTCACTACGTTGATTGTCACTGGATGATTTCCTTCATCAGAGAAACTTGTGAAAAAAATATGACACTAATACCTAGGGAGAATGGAACTGTTGAAAGGCATCGCTTTATTGTTGGCACGGTTTATAAGCTTTTAGCGTTATTAAAGTCTGCGAGAAGAGTAGACTAAAAGCATTAGGGTAGGTTTGGTCGGAACATCTGTCGTGTCAAACTACACTGTGCAAAGGTTGAAAGGCAAAATGTGCGAGTGGTAATCTGTTACGGATTGATTTGAGAAAGAAATGCCTCAACACGTTCACCGCTAAGGTCGCACATGTGAGCTTGACACTGAACACTATGAGAAGCGGCCGACGCACAGTTCATTGCACGCCAACTCCCGTATTGGGAGTATTTTCAATACACAATGCATTGCGTGCTTCGCACGCCAACCCTCTTATTGGGAGAATTTTCAATACACAATGAATTGCTTGCTTCACTCGCAAAACCCCGTATGGGCTTAGATATCACCATTTGAAACGAATTATTTCAACCCAGTTTCATTTGTAGTCAGCCCAAAATTTGATACGTGAGTCAGATCAGGTGGAAGTTCCCATAATTTGAAGCATAACCTTTAAACCGGTTTACATTATATAATGGAACCTTAAATCATTTTACATTATATAATGGAACCTTAAATCATTTTACATTATACTAGTGGACCGGGCAATGCTTCGCTATTGCTTGATTTACCTAACCTAAAATTATATTCAGTTTTTGATCCAAATCAGTTGTTGATCAAAATCAGCTGTTTTAAGCTTTTCATACGAACAGCTGTTTTTTGTGCCCCTGATAAAATCAAAAGAAATCTTTCTTCTTCTTCCTTAAGATTGACCTTCCATAAGATTAACATGGCAACTTTGAGGGCCACTGGGGCGAAGCCCTTAACATACATTGAGCTCATTTTAAGGGAAGCATAACTTCAGAGTGAGCTCTGTAAAATGACACCAAAAACATCAAAATCGGTTAAAAACTCTAGGAGGAGTTCTACTCACAAAATAACCTCTAGCAAATTAATTATGTATATAGATAATGTAACCTTAAATCATTTTACATTATATAATGGAACCTTAAATTATTTTACATTATATAATTGAACCTTACATCATTTTACATTATACAGGGTGAGTTTTAAATGTCCCCCCCCTATTTTTTCCGCATTTTTTAAGATATCGACTCCCAACCTCCGCCGAACATCATTGATTAGTTTATACTTTTTTTTTATGAGGTTCACATTTTTGGCCGCCATCTTGGATCCGCCATATTGGAATGAACTTTTATTTTTTTAAATGTAAAGGTAAGGTTGTGAACCATCATTTCAAACTATTTTTTTCCGTAGAACACGATGCCGCTATCGGTTTTTAATTATATGCTTTCGTTCTCGAGATATTAAGAATTATGTAAAAAAAATTAAATTTTCAAAAATCCCTTGTTTTATTCAAATTATTTTCAAAATATCGACCCTTTATCGTCAGATATAACAGTTTGGCAGTAGCTTATAGATTTTTATTAGGTTATAAATTTCTACTGCCATCTTCAGTAAATTTGTTAGATTTCAGTGTATTAACAACTTTTCTCTTCGAAACTGAAGATGGCAGTACAAATTTATAACCTAATAAAAATCTATAAGCTACTGCCAAACTCTGATATCTGACAATAAAGGGTCGATATTTTGAAAAAAATTTGAATAAAACAAGGGATTTTGGAAAATTTAATTTTTTTTACATAATTCTTAATATCTCAAGAACGAAAGCAGATAATTAAAAACCGATCGCGGCATCGTGTTCTACGGAAAAAAATAGTTTGAAATGATGGGTTACCTTATCTTTACATTTAAAAAATAAAAGTTCATTCCAATATGGCGGATCCAAGATGGCGGCCAAAAATGTGAAGCTCATCAAAAGGAAGTATAAACTAATCAATGATATTCGGCGATGGTTGGGAGTCGATATCTTAAGAAATGCGGAAAAAATAGGGGGTGACATTTAAAACTCACCCGGTATAATGGAACCTTCAATCATTTTACATTATATAATGGAACCTTAAGTCATTTTACTTTATATAATGGAACCTTAAATCATTTTACATTAATATAATGGAACATTTCATCATTTTACATTATATAATGGAACCTTACATCATTTTTCATTATATAATGGAGCCTTAAATAATTTTACATTATATAATGGAACCTTTCATCATTTTACATTATATAATGGAACCTTAAATCATTTTACATTATATAATGGAAACTTAAATAATTTTACATTATATAATGGAACCTTAAATCTTTTTACATTAATATAATGGAACCTAAAATCATTTTACATTAATATAATGGAACCTTAAATAATTTTACATTATATAATGGAACCTTAAATCATTTTACATTAATATAATAGAACCCTAAATAATTTTACATTATAAAATGGAACCTTACATCATTTTACATTATATAATGGAACCTTAAATAATTTTACATTATATAATGGAACCTTAAATAATTTTACATTATATAATGGAACCTTACATCATTTTACATTATATAATGGAACCTTAAATCATTTTACATTATATAATGGAACCTTACATCATTTTACATTACATAATGGAACCTTAAATAATTTTACATTATATAATGGAAACTTACATTATTATAATTATATAATGGAACCTTAAATAATTTTACATTATATAATAGAACCTTTCATCATTTTACATTATATAATGGAACCTTAAATCATTTTACATTATATAATGTAACCTTAAATCATTTTACATTATATAATGGAACCTTAAATCATTTTACATTAATATAATGGAACCTTAAATCATTTTACATTAATATAATGGAACCTTTAATCATTTTACATTAATATAATGGAACCTTTCATCATTTTACATGAATATAATAGAACCTTAAATCATTTTACATTATATAATGGAACCTTAAATCATTTTACATTATATAATGGAACTTTAAATCGTTTTACATTAATATAATGGAATCTTAAATCATTTTACATTAATATAATGGAACCTTAAATCATTTTACATTATATAATGGAACCTTAAATCATTTTACATTAATATAATGGAACCTTTCATCATTTTACATTATATAATGGAACCTTCAATAATTTTACACTAATATAATGGAACCTTTCATCATTTTACATTATATAATGGAACCTTAAATCATTTTACAATATATTTATTTATTTATTTTCCACAGACACATGACATAACTTCATTAACATATAAAATATTACACTTAAAAACAAAACTAAAAATCAATTTTTATATAATGAAATTACCAAAATTTATAAAACAATGAAATTAAGATTTCTTACAAAATAATGAATTTACAATAATTATAAAATAATATTAGCATAGCTTATTATATAATATTAACATAACATTCAATTATATATTCAAAACTAAATTAAAATACTGTGGAAAACATACACGCACACAGAAAGGCAATAAAATACCCTTAAATGTGTGCGGGAGTTATCTTAAATATTAATTACTATTCATTCATGCATACATTTATACATCCAGACACAGAAACAGACGGACGGACTATATTTTATAAAAAAAAAAAACAAGTTTTTGACTCTACATTAAAATAAATTTCCTTGGCCTATACATACTAAATCATATATTTAGGTTCAGTCACACTATATAGTCAGACCTTGCACGTCTGTTTCATCATTGAAGAGATATAAACATATTTTCCAAAGCCTCAGGAGAAAGAGAAAATAACCAGTGTCTAAGTTTGTCCTTAAAAGCCCTCATATCGGACATATTCCTTAAATATAAAAGCAATATGTTAAAGAATTTTGGCCCAAGAAAGAAAAAGGTTCTTTGAATAAACGTTTTATTACATTTGGTTAACTTTACAAATCCCTTGCTTACCTGCCTTGTGCGTACACCGTGATTTATCCGAGCCCATTCATTGCCACTTACCCTATAAAATAGTTCTAACACTTTAAAAACATATAGATACCGAAGAGGAAGAATTCTTTTTGCAATAAAGCATGGGAAGGAACTTTGAAGCCGTCCTTTCTTGCACATCAATCTAGCGAATGTTTTTTGGAGCCTAATCAATGGAGTTAAGTGTGAATTATAAGTACCCCCATAAATAGATAAACCATATGCCAACTTAGAATGAACAAATGCAAAGTAAACCTGCCGCTGCACTCGTACAGGCAGATATGCTTTTATAAATGAAAACTTTCTTAAAAACATAAACATTATATAATGGAACCTTAAATAATTTTACATTATATAATGGAAC
>JAGFPH010007413.1:1653-16189 GCA_018207615.1 Philaenus spumarius | reverse complement strand
TTTTATTATAATTTTTTTATAATAATTTACTAGTGTTCAGAACGGGAAAAATTTAAAATTCATTTCAACTTTTATTTAAAATTTAAATAAAATTCTTTGACTGTTCTTTTTAGTTATTGTTATGAAGGTATGATCAATTAATAATTCTAAGTGGTTTTAACTAGGGTATGTATACAGGTATCTTATTTTTCCGTCGCGCAATTAATAAATAATTGAGGCTTTGATTACAAAAACAGCAATTGTCAATAAAACTGAATTTTCAGGAAATACAAAAACTGTATATCATGAGTTTGTATGAAAGCCGTAAGTTTTTTTTACTATAATTAATATACATGTTGTTTAGTATACTTTGAATTTTTATTATTTTAGCAGTTAGACAATAAAATATGAAATATATATTTGAAAAGTGCTGTTTTTTGGACATTTTTCAAAATAATATGAACGCCTCAATTTTTATGTTTTATTACTGTTCTATAGACAATAAATTCATTATAATACACAAAAATTATTAATTTACATAAACAATCTTCTTTTTTAGGCTTTGAACAATATAAAACAAACTTCCATAGTAACTTTTTAAAATTTTATACGTATCACATACTTAAAGGAGTTTGATATTAGAAATTTTGTTGCCTTCAGTTTTTACGAGTTTTTTATTTTTTTTTTTACTTCTTTACTTAGTGCCAGTTAGACTAATAATGACAGGATATTATTTAATAAACACATTTTGTAAAACAAACTTTGGTAAATAAGTTCGAACCTACAAAACTAAGTTGTAGGTCCCAACTGTACCAGACTAGACGAATAGGTTTAACCAATAGGGATCAAATAATACATCCCCATAAATAATTCTCTCACATCCTCGCAAAGCTTCTCCTCGCAAAAATATCATATCCCCAGAAAAGCGTGTCTCTTACAAGCCCACAAAGTTTCTGTCTCTCGTGTCCGTTACATCCCCACAAAACACTTTTTTTTTCAAAATTAAAATTTAAAATTTTCGAGAGAGAACCTATTAGGAATAATACTTATTTATTAAGTAATACATACAAAAAAAAAATAGACCTGTACCTTTTATATTTACCGAGATCCCACAAGGTATCTCCAGGACGTATATCCCCAGAAGGGTACATGCGATAGTTAGGGAGAGAGAGAGAGAGAGAGGGGGGGGGGAGGGGGGGGGGGGGAGGGGGGGGGGGGGGGGGAGAGATAGAGAGGGGGGAGAGAGAGAAAGAAGAGAAGCAGTCCATAACCCGAGGCCGCAATTTAGAGGGAAAATATTATAGCTCGCTTGGTTCCCCTAAAATCAATCAAAACGTAAAATATCATAAAAAGTACCCGGTACAGATACCGGCGCGAATGCTGACACTTGAGCAAACCGCTACTAACCTGACTAAAAACATCTGTACCCGGTACATCTTTGTTTAACACGTTCACTGCTAAAGACACACATGTGAGCTTGACAATGAACAAATACTATGAGAAGCAGCCGACACACAGTGTATTGCACGCCAATCCCCGTATTGGGAATATTTTCAATATACAGTGCATTGCGTACTTCAAACGCCATCCCGCATATTGGGATTATTTTCCATACACAGTGCATTGCGTGCTCCGCACGCCAATTTTAAGCCCACGTGCTATGGACGCACAGTCCGCTTTAAAATATTAGTGATTATTAAGTATTAAGGTTCAAGGTGTCAGCTCCTAGCGTAGGAAATACGAAGTTTGCGTAGCAGTGAACGTGTTAATGATGTCTTTTTGAGGCGTTGAAACGGAAAAAGATCCATTAATGCTAATCTTGCCTCCATGTACGTCGACATTTGCCGTCATTTGTTTACTCCTTGGGTGGATACATTAAAGACTTTATGCGCCCCTGGCTCGAAACTTACACTGCCTAGCGGCCTAAACCACCTCAGTGGATACACTATCCGGAGTATTCGTGCCACCATGGATACAATTCAATACAATACAGCTACTTGACTTTAATTACGTATAATGCAGGCGCGACAGACGGATACTTTGTCGAGGACGTGAAAGCAGTATAAAGCTTGTCTTGAACGTTACACTTCTCTTTATGTTCGACCATTTTAAAAGCTTGACATTCTAAAAGCTTTCCGGAAAATTAAAAGCAAATAGAGTGCATGGATATTGCAAAACTAAAGGCAACAAGCTGCTGTTAGATGTCAAGATATTACGTATTGTTTAAATGCATATGCAGGATTCACTAAAGGATAGTGTACTTTTAAAAGTCATTTAAAATTTAACTTTGTTGTGTGTAGTAGGTTTATTTACGGTTGGAATTGTTTAGTTTCTACATGTCCGTGTGATACAGCCTCGAAGCTTGTTTTCCATTTCCATGGTGCAATTTTAACGTGGAGTGCCAAAATATTAAACTTAAAAACGCATGTTTAAAATACACATTTTAAGGGTTCCGTATAATAAGGTACCCTTTGATAGTCTCTTTAATAGACTGCTCGGTAAATACAAAATGATCGCAGTATGTAACTGTTGATTTTCCCAATTATTATAAAATTTATGATTAAAACCCGTACAAACTACACAAGATTTCCTCTTTTAACCAAAAATAGAAATATTGTCTATACTAAGATTATAAAAATGTAATCTCTGGAACTACTGAACCGATTGAAAAAATAGTTTACTAATAACAAGCTACACTATCAGTGAGTAACATAGGCTATAATTAATTTTGATAAAAACCTTTTGCATTTCAATATTTGTAAATTTAGTCGGAAAAAAATCTTAGGTTAGGCCTAGACAGATGAATCATCACATGAATTTACATTTATTAACCATAGCAACCCATTGAACAAAATAACAGATAAAATAGCTGTTTGCTCTAAAATTTCCATTAAAAACTTTGAACCTATTATTGAAATTTCTAACTTTTAGGTTAGGTTTTTATTTAAGTTTAGACCTGAGCCTTGCTGGTTTTTTATAACTGTGCTTCATTATAACTGTAGGACACATGTTATATTACATTTTTGGTTTCTTTTGACATGCTGAATAACGTGATAAAGTTTGTTCATATGGTCGCAAGACACCATGTATTAACAATTACTGCTGTTACAGCACTGGGACTTATTTTATTAAATTTATATGCTCATTTTACGTAAATTAAATTAAATTTTACACCTTAACTAAGGCCCTACATATTTCAATAGGGATTCGTTTCTGTGAGTAATCTGAAACACGGGTGAAATCTTTCGCTAGCTGTAACTTTCTAACAAAGCATTTCCAGACCTATGAATAAATTAACTTTTTCCGTTATTTTTGCTAGTGGAATCAGCTCAGAAATTGCTTGGAACATTATGCAAATAACTTATTATTTTAGCTCAAAATAACTTTAAAATATTTTGTTTCTAGAGTAATTCTGGGTATTGTTGACAACTGCCAAGAAATAAATTTTTCCTTTTTTTGGTCAATATCTCTGTTTGCTTTGGGTTACAGACAAAATAAAAAAAACCATTTAGTTTGTGATTAAAAAAGTAAACTTTTTTGTCTCTTGTGATTGTTTTGTAAAGTTAGCGGTTTTTAAGATATTTGACTTTAAAAATTATAAACAGCCGCCATTTTGAAAATATTAAAAATATTGTTCTAATTTTTCGTACAGTGATAAAAGTACGCAACAAATAGGTGTACAAAATTTGAGCTCAATATCTTTTCTACTTCTAAAAGTATTACGTATTTTGTAAAAAAACACATAAAGACAGACAGACCGAAAACGGAATGAGATAGGACGCATGTTATATTACATTTTTTGTTTCTTTTGACATGCTGAATAACGTGACAAAGTTTGTTCATATGGTCGCAAGACATCCTGCATAAATAATTTGATTTGAATATTTAACATTATTTACCATCTTAGCTTTGGGGATATTATTAATATTATATTAATAAAATTATAAAGAGGTTTAATTTGTTTGTTTATTTGTTTGTATGTAGGGGGTAATCTCTAGAACTACTAAGCCGATTGAATAAATAGTATTACAAATACGAAGTTACACTATCCTTTAGTAACTAATTAATTTGGATTTAATGGTTGAAACAACCCCTAAAACAATAAGTATTATTTGTTATACTTTTTTTAAAGCTTGAGAGCAGAAATTTTGTACATTTAGTTCTTACAAGATACATGGAAAAAGTAAACTAGATTTGCATTTTGTCGCGTGCTGCTAAGGGGTGAAAATGTGATAAGAACCTCTAGAATATTAAAAATGTATTATTTTTTCCTTAAAGTTATTAAACTGAAAATGTGTACTTTTATTTCTTACAAAATACATAAAAAAAGTACTATAGATTGACATTTTGTCACGTGCTGCCAAGGGGTAGTAAAATGTAGTAAAAATGTTGATTGTTATACTTTCCTTAAAGCTAGAGAATAAACCCTTAATTAATTAAGGAATTTAAAAATAAGAAACCACTATGTTACATCCTGATTAAAATAAATAAGGCATATTAGATTAAAATAGTAGGGCCTATTTATATAAAACAACCTGTTTGCATTTGCTTCGACGCGAGTCACCAAGGGGGTTGGCGAGCGAAGCGAGCATGGGGCGGAGCCCTTTAGTCTTTATATAAAATAATAATAAAAAAATAAAGCATAACTTCTCAGCAACTTTCTACAGCCTACAAGGTAAGCCTAAACAAAAATTGTATTATTAATAAATCAGCCGTAATAAATCGATAAATAATAAATAAATAGTAATAGACATTTAAATCGATCAAAGCGTAAAACAACATAAAATTATAACAGATACAAGTGAATTATTTCCCCTAGCGTTCATCTTCTGATCCGAAACTGACGAACTAGTTTGTACGCTGCGAGCAAAGCGAAGCCGGCCATAACCCAAGGCCGCAAAGATCTTACTTCAAACTCTGCTAATTTTTCCGCTGCGAGTGGAAGGAAGGAGCGCGTTAGTCGAAGCTGGAGGCTTAGGTGCAAACGAATTCTACTAATGTGTATTGTACACAGGCAGCTATACAGCGCCTTCGTGAGTAGATCGATTTCCCAAATAGTTGGTGGAAACCACGGTAACTAAAACAACACGGTAGCACTCACGAGATGGATGCGCAGTGGATTGCCGGTTAGATGACGTCACGCGGACCGAACCGCCCTACACTAGACACAGCGTTCTAGTGTAGTTAGCTATTTTTAGTGCGTCCTGTCACCACAACGATTGTGTTTGTAGTGTTTTTACTGAATTTTATCGATAGACTGAGTATTCATCTCGCTTTAAAATGCCATGTTGTGCCGTTTTCGGTTGTACACACCATTCAGATAATGCGAAGAAAATGAAATCGTCATTTCACGTTTTTCCAAAAGACAAAGATCTTCATAAACAATGGCAGCATTTTTGCAAACGAAAAGATGAGTTCAACACTAAAATAGCCCGAATTTGTTCGGAACATTTCTTGTAAAGCAATTATGAAAGAGATTTGAAATCGGAACTATTGGCCTACTACCCAGACGTAAATTAAAAGAATACTCTGTACCAACACAAAAAATACCAACAGTTTCAACTTAAACCGACACTTTGGGGTCTATTGAAAGAAAAATTTGTGCAGATAAACGTAATTGTAAGAAAACTGTAAATTCGTTAATACAAAATTCAGCAGAAGAAAGAAGCAGCGAAATTATAGGAACCTCAGACCAACTCGATTCTTATGAAGATCAAAATTTATCTAATAATAACGTGCAGAACATCCAATTAATAAATGAAAATAAAGAACTAAAAGAAAAAATAATTTTATTAACAGATGAACTAAAATGTGCCCAACAAGTTATAACTATAAATAAATATTGAGCTAGACTTGTGAGAAGATATACTTGATAGAATAAACTTAGAACACAAAATCTCACAACTAATACGTTTATTAACTCAAACGCGTTTCAACGACAAAGTCGCCATCTTCAGTGAACTGAGATTTTGTGTTCTAAGTTTATTCTATCAAGTTATAACTAAATTAAAACATGATTTTATGAAATATGATCAGCTATTTTATAAAAGTCAACAACAACAACAACAACAACTTTTAAAAGCAAAATGTACAAATTGGTCTAGTGAAGATGTAACAAAAGCTGTCACAATTAGGTATATTAAAAAAAAAGCTTTTGTGTATGTTAGAGATACATTAAAATACCCCTTACCAAGCGAGGCTACAATAGGCAGACGGTTGTCACAGTTCTCTACTCCTCCTGGATTTTTAGATATAAGTTTTAAAGGACAATCGACAGTTTTAAGCGACGATTTTCATAAATACATTGTTATGTGCTTTGACGAGATGAAGGTGAAATCCGATATTTGCTATGACGCCGCTCAAGATATGTTTAGAGGACCACATGCGAGTGTTCAAGTAATTATCATTAGAAGCCTAACTGGTAATTGGACGCAGCCGATTTATTAGCAATTCGACCAAAGTGTAACGGTTGAATTATTTTTTGAATGTCAAGATAATTGAAGAGTCGGGGTTTCGCATGCGTGCTTTTGTAAGTGATATGGTAGGACCTAATAGAAAACTATTAGCAGGCCCTAATTTAAGTCCTCAGACGTCTTACATAGCTAACCCAAGCACAGAAAGTCGCAAGATTTGGGCATTCTATGACATTCCTCATCTGCTAAAACTAGCAAGAAACCATCTTTTAGACGAAGGATTTAGTATTACGTTTTAGGAGCAAGTTAATGAAAGAATTAATGTAACGATTTAGGTCAAACATAACATACTGCAGCTGTTTAATAAATTTTAGTATGGTAACATTTCTAAATGATACTATGTTAACTTGTAAGGATTCCTTTAAAAAATCTTTTCATTATGAATTTAAATGGTTTATACAAATGTTTTGACATTTTTATTTATTTATTTTTTTTATAATGTATGTAGAAGATTTTTTTCATTAGTAAAATACTACATAAGAAAAAACATTCTCATTTAACAAAATTATTATTTAACCCTTGAACCTTTTTAAAATACATTTTTGTTAAGAAGTTTCACTATGAAGAAAATTTGAGTTCGATTGTACTTGTAAAACCGTTTAAAGATATTAAAATCAATTATTATACTGCAAGTACTCTTCAGTAGTAAACTAACTTAGCCTAGTAAAATAAATAAATTCAAAACAAATTGCTTGACATGTACGTCAGTGTTATTGAGAATAATAATAATAGTCTAAGTACTGTAATAGGAATTGCCAACCATAAGCTTGATAAAATCGCTTCCTATTTGGATTAGAGTAGAGCAGTTACATAGAGGACCGCGAGGCCGGCTTGGTGCAGATGACGTCACGGCCTCACAGCCAGATACGCGTGAGCCCTACCGTATTAGTTCTAGTTACCGTGGTGGAAACCCTAAAACATATAAACTTAATGTTGGAAATTCGCTCAAATCACGTCAGCTCAGCTGCGTGGTCGAATTATTTTTTACCTTAAACAAAATACACGGAACGAGAAACTAACGATATATTTTTCAATTTCTCTTCCATTCTGCATCTGGTTTTGCTAAAATCACCACCATTCATATTTTAATATTTGTGCACAGCAAAAGTTTGTACATACAAGTAGTTACAAAGCTGTAACACACGGACACAAACAGGGGTACACAACTGTTTTCTAAAAGCACTGATCTAATAAACACTCTTACTTACATTCGACTCTGGTAAAGTTCTGATTTCATTTGATAATCCTTCCCTTAGTTGGTTCCATGATACATTTGCAATTAATAATAATAACGTTATAATCCATTGTCGGGAATATCAGGGTGGCATGACCTTTTAAAATTCCCTGACATTTCCCTGTCTAAATTACTTTTTCCCTGACCAATCTAGAAAAAGCACGAACAAAACCATGCTAATTTTATTTCAGTAAATCAATCAAATTATATTGGTGAGCAAATCAATTGTTAGGTAATTAATTAAATATTTAATTAAACACGGTAATATTAATACTGTTCAATATTTAATACTAATTATGTTACTGTACCCACAACCAGCAGTTGCAAATTACACATTTATTATGACTATACATATTAAATTAAACAATGAATTACTCAAATTATATTTTATTATAACAAAAGAAATAACTAATTGGTTTTTGTAATCCAGCTACCGGTACATATTTGCATTGAATAGTTAATTAATTCATACGAAGATACCCACGTTCGAAAACATCTACTTATATAAAGCAAGACGGTAACACTGATTCACTGACATTAATTATTAGGCACTTCCCGTAATCGTACCCCCCTCGACCTCATACTTGAATTAAAGCTATCGGCGAGAAACTTTCAGAAAAATTGAAAATTATCATTTTTAATTTTGAAAGCACCTTTTGAGCGGGAAAGATTTTTTCAATTTTTTCATTTTTCAACTTTGAACGCGTTTTGTACGAAAACGGTAAGAGATAGCAAAAAATGTAAAATAAAAAAAAAATACAAAAACAAAATTAATTGCTTTTTTAATTATTTACTAACCACAAATCAGCTACCGGTGTTAATATCAGCCAATAGGTATCATTAACAAAACAAATCAGCTGAAACAATTATTTAAAAAATGTGACGGAAATTTTGTTGACAAAATCAGTTATTAGATACTTTATGATTGAAAAATGCAATACAATGGTTTATGCAGTGTTTTCTACCTTTTTTATTGCAAACTTAATTTTCCCAAACTTTTAATGCTTATAACACGATACCGAAAGCATCTACTGAAAAACAGTTTACGCAGTTGTTTTTTTCTTGAAATTTCACACTGAAATGTCGCGTCGCATGACCACCATCCCATTTAAAAAAACCTGAAGTTTAATCCGTGATGGCAATCGGAAGCACGTTTTTTGACAGGAAGTAACTATTTTTTGAGATTTTTCCTACGAGAATGAATTTGTTTTTGAGTTTTTTCTACAAATATAAATGTAGGATGTTATTCTGCGCATTTTGTTTTTTTTACGCGACCTTACGCTTGCTTTCCCCAAAATCGATCAAAACTTAAAATACCATAAAAATACCCGGTTCAAAGCCATGTGGTGGATTTTATCGTGGGGTTGGCGTGCGAAGCACGCAATGCTTTGTGTGTTGAAGATACTGCCAATATGCGGAATGGCGTGCGAAGCACGCAATGCATTGTGTATTGAAGATACTCCCAATATGCGGAATGGCGTGGGAAGCATTTTGCAGATATTCAGCACCGTCGTGAATGGATATATTTTCCAAATTGTTGGTTGAAACCCTAAAAAATAGGCCTATAAACTTAATTTTGGAAATTTGCTCAACTCACGTCAGCGGTTCAGCTGCGTGGTCGAATTATGTTTTATTATTATTTTCTTATTATTATCATGTCTCACCACCGTTTAAACTTAGTTATTAGAAACTTTATGATTGAAAATGTAGGCCTAAATATATTTACAATAATTGTAGATACTTCAAAGATGCAACTAGACCACCTGTTAATATTTTATTCTGACAAGTGCCTGGTTACCAAGTAAACAATGTGTGATTCCAAATAGCATCGATGAGCACTAATGCTACATATGTTTTGATTCTATATGGCGTTGTATACATTGTAGATGCTAATACTTCTTTGAACGCATTAGGTAGCTGTTGGAAGCGGTTGGATGGGTATAAAACTCCGGCTTTGCGTCACGTCACGCTGTACTCAACTGACGCGAGGAGAAGAGAGAAAGTTGCGCGCGCACCGCGTAGATAAATATGCATATAATATCTATGGATACATACAATTTGTAGTGTACAAACATCATGCCATGATGCTCGTTATAAATTCGTGTTTTCGTTCATGTTAAAATAATATTAATATTTTTATATATTTTTTGTTTATTGTCAGTGTGTGAATATTCGAAATAATTTGCAACATAAAAAAGTAAGTATTTAAATTTTTTACGATTTAGTAATTATCAGAAAATAATTCTCCAAAATTTACGCCAAAGAAGAAGTATTAAAAACAAGAATGATTTTTTGATATGTTGTAGTAATATTGATTGAAACAGCTTTTGCAAATTACCATACACACTTTTTTAAGATTAAACCACGTTTTAAATATCAAACAAGACGAATAGAAGGAACACTTTTTCGAGACTTCGGCTCGTTTTTTTTAAATACTGAAAAATGTGACGTTTTTATCACGCACGGCACGTTGCTGTCACGCTAGAAAGCTCAAAAGCTTTTCAACTCTCCGCAATAAAATTACGAAGATTTTGGCATCACCAGAAGTTTTCTACGACATATCGTGTCCACAGACAGACACACACCCACTCGTGTTCAGGGATCGTGTTCCGAGACTTCGAAAACGTCGAGAAAAGTCATAAAAAGTGAGGGTAGATTGTTTAAAATTTTAGCAAGATTTCAATACTTCGGAATTTTAATGTAAATAATAAATTACTGTAAGTAAACTATTCTCAGAAATTAAAAAACTAATATGGTCTTTCGTTACAGTAGAGACTGGTCATGTTATTTTCATATTACCCCTATGTACATTCACAAGTGTAATAGGTAATTTATAAATTAAAAAAAATTTATGTAGAACAAAAGTAGTTGGCCTAAGTATAACCTTACAGATAACTTATAATAACTACTTATCACACAAGAAGTTATTAGTTCGTAAAAACAAATTGTGTGGTTAAGACCACATGGGAGGATCGTATAAACTTCTATGGCGATATTCTGAAGAATATAAAATATGAATACAGTAGTGCATGTAAATCTATTCAAGAAACATGTGTTGGTTCATCAGTCCAGGCATAACCTAAAATTATTAAAGACTAGCTGACCCGTACGGCGTTGCCCGTGGTGGTTGGTATTTTCAGTCTTTTTAACGTAATTGTATTCTTTTTAAGTGTTCAGTCAGTGAGTGGTATTTGGCATATATATATATATATAGATCTTAAATAATAAAAGCACTATTGTCATAATAATAAAAGATCTGAAATTATGATTTTAGTAAGTTTGATCCCCCAAACCCCTCCTAAAATTTCGAAATTTTTCATACCCTTTGTTAGTGAGCACCTAGGCCCTAGAGGAAGCTACATACCAAATTTCATTCCAATTCGTTCGGTAGTTTTGAAGAAATCGTGATTTAATAACTTTGATCCCCCAAACCCCCCCCCTAAAATTTCGAATTTTTTCAAACCATTTCTTAGTGAGCACCTATGGCCATAGAGGAAGCTACATACCAAATTTCATTTCAATCCGTTCGGTAGTTTTTGAGAAATCGTGATGAGTGTGTCAGTCAGTGAGTGAGTGATATTTCGCTTTTATATATATAAGATTATACTCATTCTAATCAACCATTTTATCTGTTATTTTATTTCATTGGTTGCTATGGTAAGGAAATTAAATGCATTCAAGAAACATGTGTTAGTTCAATAGTCTAGGCCTAACTTAAAATTATTGAGTCTGTTTAATTTTATGTATTTCTGATGCATTATTAGATACAAATACTACCTTTTTTCTGAACTTCTTCATCGTTTAAACTTGGCACAGTAATGTACCAAATTCCATACTCCTCCGTCCCCCATAATTTTCGTAAAAAGAGGTTCAAAGTTTTCGCTTTACGTATTATTATATACATACTCTGCTATATACACATGAGTACTATATACAGTAGAGCGTGACGGAATAGAGCGTTCCAGAAAATGCGAGACGGTAAAATCCAATTCATAGCAAGCAATCAAGTTTGGGACGAGGTGCGCCTAAATATATTTATTTAATATCAGAATGATTTTGATAAAATTAGTACTTTACAAACGCTTTTTTTTAGCACCAAACAATTCAAACAAAATATATTCTGTTCACTCAATTTCCATATAATTCATGACCTAGAAAAAAGATTTCGAATAAATAGTTATATCCAATGAATATTTAAAACAGATTTTTTTAATACCCAGATTGCCCACAAAAGCCATACGGAATCAAGAATATTTTTTTAGTAATTTGCAAAAAAAATCTGAACAAATTTGTATTTTTTAAAAGAGAGGCCCAGTTTAAGAAAATATAGTAAGAAATTTTGTATTAATTGTTTTTGGATGAGTGGGCTGGATGAGCTCAGTTCCCAAAAATATGCCATGACATTTCGGACCAACAAGTAAACACGTTGCGCAACTTTACTATTCGTTCCGCACTAAAATGAAAAATTGCCATAAACTTACTCGCCTATTTCCTCTCCCTTCCTTTTCAATCCGCTTTGATTACATCTCGTGATAGCGTGTAGCTTAGGCGGGTTATTTTATTGCAGTTGGTGCAATCTAAAGCCATTAATCCACCGTTATCTTTGACACCGGCGTTATGTGTGCTCTCCTAACACGATCTCGCAGCCTAACACTATCGCACAGAACACTTTTAATCTTACAAATGCAAATCCTGTTTCTTCCAGTCGCGACTTTTGCATATAAAACAGTCAAACGTCTTTTGTCCCGAGAGATCAAAGTTTGCAAACATTTGTAGTTTCAAACTTTAGTGAAATTAAACTAGTAGTTCTGTGAACAGTAGACCTAGCTCGTTGAAATAACAAATGAGATTTTGAGCTTAGGTTAAAAATAGTGTGCCAGTATGGAAGTAAGCAGAAGGTTTAGCCAGTGAAACAATATTTTGCAATTCCCGCGATTCCGGGGTTTCTAGTTCTCGTTTCTTTTCTTGAGCTTTAACTGCTAAAGATTTTATTTTAGGGAGCATTGTGTTTTATTTAGGTTAATAATGCGTAAGGTAGCTAAAAATATCGCGGTATTGAGGGAAAACATAGAACTAAATATTTACATCCTTAAACAACTGAAGCTTAACAATGTATTTACAGTTCCATATCATATTCCAATATTAGAAATAATGAAAATAAACGATGTTAAAGCGTCGTGATAGTGATCTCAACCCATGTACCAACACTTCCCACGCTGTCCAACGGTCATTTTTTGTATGTCCTTTATCGCCGCGAGGTTTTATTTTTTTCATCTCATTTTGTAATTCAAGTACAGCTAAGTCAAATACTTTCATGGAATAATAATTCACAAGTATACAGTTAAATTCTTTGATTTATTCTCTACACTTTCTTATAATAATATGTTATTTTTGGGCAAAGGATATATTCCTAAATTACTGATCAAAATAGGCCTAATTTTGTTAGCAGTCTTGTAGTAGGAACATAGAAACTGATGTTTTCAAAATAAGAAATTTGAAATTGATAAATATTTTTATACAGATCTATTTGGAACTAAATTACGAAACTTTTTTACATTTATAAAAAAAATTACAAAAAGTGTTTAGTACTTTTTATGTAGGCCTAAAGTTGAACTGTTTCCTTTCGTTACTGAACATGCTTGTTTCTTGAGCTAATAACCTTGTTAATTTTACTTCAATCTTTTTTTTTTACTGCCATATATGAATTCTTTGAACCTTTAGCTACGGAACACTTTTGAATTGGTTTAGAATAAACGTATAAAAACTTGGTTGAAATACAAAAACTAGGACGATTTTTAACAAATTTGAAGTTTACGGCCATTTTGTGAGCTTACCGTTAGAGATACGGAAAGAATCAAGAATACAATTTTGTTGAAAATAAAATTTGCTACACGCGAAATGTTATCAGTTTTTGAATTCGACTTACGGTTAAGCCACAAACTGGCTTTGGAAAAAAGCTTACACTGAGAGAAACGGTGCGGCCGCCATTTTTATTTTATTTATTAAGGGGTTAAAAATGAAAAAACCGTATGTATGCATCGCTCGGCCTAGGAATAAGGAACATTCATGCAAAAAATCATCAAAATCGGTCAAGGCGTTTGGCCGTAATCGTAAGACAGACAGACAGACAGACAGATAGACAGACAGACGAAATGCCGAACGGTCGAGCCAAAACGGAGACCTCGCTTCTCTCGGTCAATAACTGTGAATTGCAGCTGATCAATTCCATCTTTTTTTTACAATGCGTATTCCATAGTCTATATACATGCGCAACGTGTTTCAAAAAATGACAACTTTTTAACGTTATATTTATTGATACAAAATTAATCAAAGAGCAAAACACTTATACATTCATACAAACTTGCAATGCTATGCAACTGATCTGTGTTTCTGCTGCTTGGTGTTAAAAAATAAAAGATTTTTAAAACGTTATGGTTTTAAAACGGCGGACGAAACAAGAACAAAAGACGTGCTGTTCGAATAGGCGTGGCCTAAAGTTTAACGAAACAACCGCTAGATGACACTTTGAGCGTTGAACACTTTCATCAGAACATCCTGTTTAGGCTTGGGACACGTCGTTCAGTTTACTGAAGTAGTTCAGTGAATCTCCTTCAATCAGTGAATCTCTTTCAATGAAAGGAACTAGTTCACCATTGCAGTTCAGTAGTTCAGTGAAATTCCTTCAGAGAAAGGATTTAGTTCAGTAGATCATTGCTTCAGAAACTAGTTCATAATTGTAGTTCAGTGAATCTTCTTCAGTGAAAGGAACTAGTTCACCATTGTACTTCAGTGAATCTCCTTCGGTGAAAGGAACTAGTTCACCATTATAGTTCAGTAGTTCAGTGAATCT
>JAGFPH010007412.1:53926-65672 GCA_018207615.1 Philaenus spumarius | reverse complement strand
CTATTTTGTTGTGTAAAAACAAAATGTGAAAATTAATATCCTACATACCTATATATTTTTAGAAAAATCACAAAAAATTTCATTGTAACACGTCAAAAAACGGGATTCCTGTTTGATTTTTGAACTCATCCGTGCAACTTTTAAAACAGTGGCGGCTTGCCCATAAGGGCTCTCGGACGTCGCCCCTCCAAAAGATTTGAAAAAGAAAAAGAATTAAATACCCATTCAATTATAATTATACATCTAATTAACCAAAGTATTTTTTTCAATCTCATACATCGAAAATGTAGGAAAAAACACGCAAAAATAGCGCGAGAAGTTTGTATTTGTAGCCGTTGGGCGCTGGCCAGAACGTCCCAATCCATTACCATGCAGTTATATGAAGAGTGGTAGTGGTGGGGGCTGCTGGTGCTATGACGCGTCTAAGCTTGTGCCTTATGGAAGGCTTGGGACGGCGTCCAAGCATGCGCAGAGCGACGTATCTAGTGAGTCGGAAAGAAGGATGGACTTCTGATACAAGCAATATAACTAAAGGTGTGTAAGTAGGGTATTTCAGATTTACATATGATAAGTATTTCAGAAACATATGGCATCACAAATTTAATACCTAGATTGCCTTAAAAACTCACTAAAATATACAAAATGTTCAAACACCCCGGTGGTGTGTGCCCCCCCCCCCCAGCATTTTACTCACGAGCCGCTACTGTTTTAAAACCAACGTGTGTACCAAATTGGACTTAAGGTGAGGCCGTTAGAATGCGAACAAATATATATATATAAACATTTTAATGACACACCAACAACGCGTGTTATGGGAACCATGATCGGTGCTCATTGGCTACTCCCGACCTTAGGTCTCGTCATAAGAGTCACTAAAAGAGCTTATCTTTCCAATCGAAATTGCTAAAAAGTTATGTCAGTACATTACAAAAAGTATACAAAATTTCAATAGTATAAACTTTGATATTCGTTTTTCTAGAAAACAATATAACTTTTTTTTATGCATCAATATAACTATAAATTTATAGTAGTAGTGTAAAATCAAGAAAAAAATATTAGGCCTATAGAAATTACATAAAATTTCAAATGTTTACATTATTATTTGTGTATATTTTTTCTCGTTTCGGTGCTCGTCCCAAAATTGAGCTTGTCCACTCGCATATTAGGTCGGCTTTGATTCCCGTCAATATTGATTTTAGACAAATTATTTATATAAATCAATTATATAACAGTTAAAATTGACAGCAATGAGATCTAGAAGAATATATATTTACACTTTTAACATCCTTATACAGACCTAAAAATGTTACCATAAAATTACCTGTAAAAGATATTTTTTGTCTAATGTTTAAATATAAAACGCGATCAATAACCATCATAATTTGGTTTTCCCTTCACAACGCCCGAAAACCATGTCACGAGTGTTTGGAAAAGAGGTAGCGCCTTCATTATGTCAGTAACAAAGCCCGCAATACAGATCTGCATTTTGTATTGCATTTTTTAATTTGAAGGGGCTATGCAGCATTCCTTTACATTATTATGTCTACAGAGAAGAGTTTTTTTTTTTTAGATTCCTGCAATTAGGGCAGCGTTACAGATCTAATATACAGTTAAACAAATTTACAATTAAATCAAAATGGACAAGTATTTAAAGGGCATTTTAAATATATTATATTTAAGGCCGTTATATTTTAGTTTAAATGAGAAAATTTTAATTTGTTTCTTTTAATAAATTAGTATTCTTTGAATGCATATAGAATACTTTCTTTTAAGCACTTGCCATTTTATTTTTTGTTTTTTTAAGATGTTTAACTTTAAAAATTTGTAAAATTGAAAGTAATTGACTATAAATAATTACATTTAGTGGTATTTCACATAAACAAAAACAATGCCGCAAACATAGAGTACTCTACATTGTAGCAGACAATGAGTTGTTTGGATGTACGGTGAAGACTCGCCCAAGGGTGTTACTATTACAAATATCTGGATGACCTGGCACTGGAATACCATTTTTACGAATTGCAAATGCATTGCCATTCCATGTGTAATATTAGTCCAGTCATTTTAGTGTTTACAAAATAAATTTGTCATACTAGCAAGGGAATTTGTACAAACCATCTCTGGGACATCCTAATTGAAATTCTATAAAGTCCCTGAAGAAAAAAGTTGTGCTCAAGTCGCCATCTTGGAAAATGGCGGCAAAAATAAAATTGTTTGCTAATCATTGTCTAACCATTGGATTAAGAAAAGTAATGTTCAAGTAAAATTCGTTCCTCATGTAATTAATACCAAACTTGGTATAGATAAAATCATATAGGATGGCGCGTAGGGCGGGTAGTGCGAGTGAGACAGAGTACCTATCCCACCACACTTCCCCTCCTAAGTTTAGGCGGAGCATTGTACAGTCAACCCTAGTTATGTCGGCTTACAGTATTTACTTTCTGTTATCGAGACATTTTAAATAAAACATGTACTAAACACGCTTAAAATACGATTTAAATTAAAGGCTATTTTATAACTTATAAAGTAGTTTATTATAAATTTACTATAGACATAAGTAAAGTAGAAAAGTAGTATATATTTACATTACATTAAATAATTTACTATCCAACTCTTCAAGCAGTTTCTTATGAATTTAGTATAGATATAAAAAAAAAACAATATATTTACATTACATTAAATTATTAACTGTCCCGCTCTTCAATTCAGTTAATTATTATAAATTAACTATAGATATAAGAAAAAGAAAAAACAATATGTTTACATTAGGCTATTACCTGATAATATTGGTTGCGCTTATTTGCAAGCGATTTGTGGACAAACCAAACATCTGACTGAAAATTTTTTGAAATAAAATATGTAGATCAACTGATTTTCTACAACTTTGCCGCTGGAAGTTTCTTTCTACCCTAAAAATATAAAAAGTTTACGCTTTACTACTTTTTCATGTCCCGATTAAAAAAATCGAAGTATTTCTTATTGTATAAATTCCGAACATTTAGTAAACTGGAAGATATTTATACTGTTAGTTGCAACATATAACGCAGATTACAAATATATAAAATTTGTCCTATTTAAATAATCCTAGTACTGTGCAGAAGCATGTAATTGAAAGCGCGTTAAATACTAAAAATTGCTCGGCGGCCCTCTAATCGAAGGATTTGACACAGACTGTATTTTTCTTACAAAACGACAAAGACTGGTGTTGGAGGGAGAAGAGCATTACTGCTTCTGCGCAAACCACGCGCCATCCTAAATGGTACTACCTATACCTATAGTTTTTCCTTAGACCAGCCATACTAGCACAAAATGGCGCTGTATGTCTCAGCGCGGGTAATTTTCTTCCGCTCAGCGTCCAGCAGGGGGAATTTACGTATTGCACATTGACAGTGCTGAGTTACCAGCCTTGAAGTCTGGACGCAGATTGTTAGCATAGCTTTTGAGGTTAAGAGTGCACAACAATAATTTTTTACTGTCATTGACTTCCTATTTTTAGTATAAGTTTTACTTTCTCACTATACTATAGTATAGAGAAAGTATAGTGATCGCAAAAAAATCGATGTTGAGATTTTTGTGGAAATATCCGTTTTGGGACCCCCTGAGTGCAAAAAAGTGTTTTTTACAAAATGTCTGTCTGTATGTATGTATGTCTGTATGTATGTATGTCTGTATGTATGTCTGTATGTAGACAAGGCTAGAGAGAAAACTATTCTATCGATTTCAACCAAATTTGCACCAGATATGTCCAGTACGCCTGTATAGATGCACGAAAAAGGGTTTTGAACAATTTTAAAAAATAACCCCCTTTTTGGCCAAAAAACCCCCAAAAATACAGTTATTATTTTTTTATAAAAAAACGGCTCTAACGATTTTGATAAAATTAGGCTTATTTGTAGCCTTTAATGTGCCCTACCATATACAAAAACCCGCATCTTTCTAAAAATTCTCGTTTAGCTAATAATAATAATAATAACTTATTTTTAGGGGTTTTTTGGCCATAAATGGGGTTGTTTTTCAAAAATTTTCAAAACCTTTTTACGTGCATCTATAAAGACCTAATTGACGTGTTTGGTGCAAATTTGTTTGAAATCGATCGAATAGTTTTCTCTCTAGCTAATAATAATAATAATATTTATTAGTTAATCGCCTACTTTAATAAAAGTATACAAAGCTAGAGAGAAAACTATTCGATTGATTTCAACCAAATTTGCACCAGACATGTCCAGTACGCCTGTATAGATGCACGAAAAAGGGTTTTGAACAATTTTGAAAAACAACCCCCTTTTTGGCCAAAAAACCCAAAAAAATCAGTTATTATTTTTTTATTAAAAAACGGCTCTAACGATTTTGATAAAATTTGGCTTATTTGTAGCCTTTAATGTGCCCTACCATATACAGAAACCCGCATCTTTCTAAAAATTCTCGTTTAGCTAATAATAATAATAATAATAACTGTTTTGGGGGGTTTTTTGGCCATAAAGCGGGTTGTTTTAAAAAAAAATTCAAAACCATTTTTCGTGCATCTATGAAGACCTAATTGACGTGTTTGGTGCAAATTTTTTCGAAATCTATCGAATAGTTTTCTCTCTAGATAATAATAATAATAATAATATTTATTAGTTAATCTCCAACTTTAATAAAATACTCTCCTACCCCACCCTACAAGTCACAGTGAATCTGTTTAGTAATTTAAATGTATTTGTGAGAAAGTATGTGCCAGTTCCTGGTACCGTTTATTCATATTGTGGCACTATCGTATGATGTAGCCTACTACAGATTCAAGGTAACTATAAAAAATGTGCTACATTATACACTTTGCTTTTAAAATTACAACACAACAAATAAATTCGAACAAAAATCAGTAATTCAATTGGGTTAGATAGATTTTATTACTCGTCAAAAGGTTATTAACAAAAAATTAATAAACCTAATGAATAAAGCAATGATAACATACTGTTTTACGTTTTTTAACAATCTACACATATTAGATTTGGTCTTATGGTCTAAGGCGTATGTAATTTATGCCCAGAATAGTTGGATCGAATCTTTCCTCTGTCCTGTCGTTGTATTTTTGCTATGGTGTATACTATTTTTAATGTTAAAGAACAACTTATTTTAAAGTTAAACTATACAGAAAAGATAAAGTTACACCACTTGCAGTGATGACCTCGGTATTATAAACAACGAGTTAGTAAGTGTAAATACACAGTAACTTTTCAACAGAATAGTTGTTGTTATAAGTGACAGAAAGGTCTTTGAAGAAATTGTTTGAGTCACCAGTGTTTTTTGATAATGAGTCATTGAGGAAAACTAAAAAGTCATCACTTCTTGTCCAAGTGTTTAAATATGAAGTCTGTGCTTTTTTACCCAGTGACTGTGTTTACGTAATTGATGGTGCCTACTTACACAGTGTCATGTGGCCCCGGACCAGCAACGTATGAGGAAGTGTTCACCAGCTATGAATCGTATTTGAAGTCACATTACGGAGCTATCTGTACTATCGTATTTGATGATTACCCAAACCAGCCTGCCAGCTGCCATTAAGAATTGTGAACAGAAAAGAAGATCAGCTAAAAGAACATCCTCAAACATTAAAATAAATTAATAACAGTTCCCTAAACACAACTTAGGCTGACTTTTTATCAAATAGCAGCAATAAGAAATAAATTATAGACATTTTAACCAGTCATTTCAGGAACTCAAACATTCTAGTTAGCCAAGCAGAATCAGACGCTGACTGTCTTATTGTTTCAACAGCCATTGATAGAGCAAAGGCGGGTTTTAGTGTTGCAGTTGTTGGTCAGGACACCGACCTGCTAGTTCTGTTTGTGTCAAAGGCAGCCATGACTGATACAATATTCTTCTATCTTCCAGCTTCAAAACAGATCAACCAACGGTGTTCAACATATCTCGGCAAAAAGAAGCCCTAGGTGAAATGTACGTCATTTTGCACATGCTGCGACTGGATATGACACGACGTCAGGAATATAATCAGGGAAAATCGAATGTATTACAACCCTCAAGAACAATCCAGACTTGAAGACTGTTATAAAAGTGTTCAATCTGTTCTCAGCCTCAAAAGAAGACATTATATCTGCCGGAGAGACATTTCTACTAAATCTGTATGGGTACCAGAAGAGTACAAGTCTGAATGAAGTTAGATATAACAGATATAACAATATAATATCATAACAGCACATAAATAAAACATTTAACCTGGCATTTCACTCCGTCCAACCAGCGCAGCTGCGGCCCAACTCTCATTACAAGAAGTTCAACACTGAATGGGCAACATGTTGGAACCAACGTTATGGGGGTGGACTATAAATAGCAATATGCTAGTTTCAGTGCCTTCGTCTATTTAGCCAACGCCACCTGCGTTATTAAAACTTGTATCATGCAGATGTAAGACATCATGCTCCACCAAACATTAGGAGTGTGTTAAATCAGGGCTGCAATGTTCACCCATGTGCACCAGTTGACAAGGCTTGACTTGTGGAAATTGTGCGGAAGTTAAAGAAAACAACTAAGCTGTATAGTAGTGAGTGTTTTTATTTTGATTAAATTGAACATTTGTATACATATCTCTTTTTTATGATATTGAAAAGACCTGTTAACATGTCTTTATGAATTGTCAAGAACATAAACAATCCTTTCTGAACATTTCATATTTATTTTGTTACCAGAAACTGTAAAATAAATTAGTATAATGTGATTATTATTACAATTTGCTTACAACACCTTGCTTACTGTTAAATACTTTCCCAAAAATGCTATTTCAATTAAGTACTCTTTAAATGTGATATTGCACAAACCTTATGCTACTATTCCTATGAACCAAAACTTAAACAGCCTTTTATGCCAATATGGTTGGTCACAGAAAAAAACTATAGATACTAAATATTTAGATAATTGCAAGAGAAATGATTTTTATTTCACCTTTTTTCTCTAAACTTAATGGTTAAGCTAGTAGAAGTCAAAAATGGTATTTTTGCCACCATTGTCCAAGATGGCGGTTTGAGCACAACTTTTTTTCAAGTACTTTATTTTCAATCAGGATGAAAAAGAGATAATTTGTTGTACAAATTCCCTTGCTTCTATGACACATTTTTTTAAACAGTACATTTTTTGACTAAAATGACTGGACTATATGAAGGTATTTCATTATAATGCAGGGCTCTGGCGAAGGAGTCAATTTTGCAGAGCTGGAAAAATGCTGTTAAATTTGTATTTTTTGGACTTATAACTTTGTCATCTATATTATCTTCTGTAAAATATATTCTCTGTCCATTTTTCAAATGAACCAATAGATGAACGACTGTTGAGCTTCTGTCGTGAATGGGAAATGATAGTATCCTCCAAACTGCTTTAGAGGTGCTAATGTACCATCGTGCTTGATACCTTTCAACTTCATCGTTTTTGTTATTTATAATGAATGAGGATTGGTCACTTCCCTTATTTACATACTTACATACATATTTAATTGATTTTACTGATTTGCAAAACTCAACATTTATGTGAGCATTGAATGTTCTGGAGAGTGGGCAATAAGGGACAATCCATCTATTGTCGACAGAAATGGTTGAATCTTTGCAATTCATTTCCACAGATATTCTACCATCATCCGGTGACCGACGTCCGTAAGTTGGATATCCACCATTGCCTGTTTTTGTTACGTCAGTAAAAGAGCGTGGATACCGCTTTGAACACTTCCCATCATTCATGCAAGGTGATGAAGGGTTTAAGGCGCCACAAGGACTATGTACCATGCTCTTGAGAATTACATTATGAAGTACAGGATCATCTGTTGGATTAGGAAGTTCAGCACTTATGAAGGTGTCAATGTCATTGGGAGAAATTTTGTTCTGAAGCCATAAGATAATGTGGCAGTGAGAGAGGCCTTGTTTTTGCCATTCTATAGTATACTTATAGAGGCTTTTGACTATTTAGCAATTCATCACTAATTCCTGTCCACTTTGGATTACACTTAAATGTTATAAAAAGATAGGGCCGGCCATACTTTCTTACATATGTCAAAGGGTCTTATGTTTTTTCATGCATGTACCTTGGCCCAACTGTGAATGATGAAGGCAGAATTACCAACTGGGCGATGTCCTTAACACTACCGGCATTTTTAATAGCATCAACTAAAAATGGATATATAGTTCTCAGCACATAATTTTTTTGTGATTATTCTTTATAAATGCCAAACGCTCACTTTGAATCTTTGCGTACATGTCAACCCAATACTGGTTAGTACGTTGTCTGAATAGATGAATTTGGTTTAACTCTGTTCTTATCATTAGTCTGTAAGAATAAAATTTCATTGCAGAGACAGACTTTTTGAATTTTTGGCTTGTTTTATAGGGTCAAACTGAGGAATGTTAATAAAGTAACCATCTTCACCAAATGGGGAAATTAACAGATATTGAAGTGGGTCATATGATCAATTGATTTCTGAAAATCGTTGTAAGATGTTATTCCTAGCTTCAATAACTATGTCTCTATTATTAAACTCCTTACCAACAATTAGATTGGCAACTTCATTTTTTGATGGGTCATTAAATCGGCCTGTGTGTTCATTTGCAGGTTTTATGTCAGCATTTATGATAATTTGATTATTTTCATCTGATGGTTTTCCACACCTGATTTAAAATTTTGAATGTAGCTATTTTTTGTATACAACACGTTTTGTAGTTCTTCAATAATGTCTTGTCTTAGATCGGTAAAGTTTTTACATCTTTGCATTTTCTCAGATTCATCGTTTCCCAAAAAGTATAGATACCTGTACAAATTTTGGTTCGCTGTCAGGGCTCGGTAGAAGTGATCCTATTAAATGATAACACTGGCCTTGAATTTTAAAAGTTGTCATGAATAGTAAATTTAAGTTGGCCATTTTATTTATTTATTATATTAGCACCAAATGACGTCATTTGAAAAGCACTATTGTAACATCTAGCTGCTTGTAAGAACGTATTACTAAGTCAGTATTTTCCTGTTAACAGCCCTAACAATGGTTCTGTTGGTTGTTCTAAAGGTTCCAATTTTACTTTACCATTACAACAATATATACCAGGCATTTCTCATTTCCACCTCAAACCATTAATTACAATTAATGCAAGCGAATGACATCGTCCCAATAGTAGTAGTTGGATCCTTTTCAAAGTCAATGTTACTATTATAATAAAAAGCAGAATGTTCTATGTAAAAAGTTCTTGTTTAGCTGGACCTGTGGAATTATTTAAACCTCTCGTAGTTTTTGTAATTTCTCCTTTGTCATCCTTTTCAATTTCTATATTTTATCATCTTCTTTTTCCAGTGTTCTTCGATGTATCTTTTTTTCTACAGGTGTTATTGTATCCGTTATTTTCCGTCCTTATATTATTTTTTTTGGCCTTCCCCTAAAATTAACTGAAGAAGAACTGTTTGTTATTAATTTTGCTGTTACATATGGTAAGGTGAAGGTTGAGTTACCGATATCAGATGTTTTATTCTCAATAAACTTCAATTCAAGCAATTCTTCTTGCAAAATCAGGTTTTTAGTCAAAGCTATTATGAGCTTGTTTTAAATTTCTTCTCCATTTATTAGGAATGAGTCATCGTTATCCTTTTTGTTTTTTGTCATACTTATTTCTATAGGCTTTCCTGAAACTCTCATTCTCTTCATAGCCTTTTTTTGACGATCTTTTTTAAGCAGGATTTGTTTTTTATCTTCTGTTTCCACTAGTCTTTGACTTCTTTTTTTCTCTGGATGAAGTTTACTGGCGGCCCTTTGCTGATTTTTTTTCCTTCACCTAACAACAGTGTAAGAATCATCCCTTTGCTCCACCTCTGTTTTTATTCGTGATAATGAGGTGATTTTCGAGTCATCAGATGATATTTCATTGTCAGAGATTATTTCCTTAAGTATTGGTTCCTGAGAAAGCGGGTTTACAGCCAAAACCGCTCTGCACTGAAGATTTGTTTTTGGAAGTTTCTGTTTAGCTGGCAAAGCCAAATCGTAGTGTCCTGCATTACGATTCCTAGAAAATATAGTAACGATGCAGTCCGAATCGTTGTTTCCAATGTCACACTCCAATAACCCCTCCCGTAAAACCACTAAACGAGTGCGAAAAGAGCTGAAGCAGCAACCACTTCAACATATGTACCGTAAGTGAAAGCCATTAGCATCTGGTTTTTATAAGTCTGCTGAGATATGTTGGTTCCAGTTCCAGTTCTATCATCAGTAATGAAACATCTAAAGTTGTTGTAGTTGTTAACAATATTGAGTAAGGGTCGGTCGGCTCTAGTAAAACAGAAAGCAACCTGTGACTCCCTATAGCGGTGGTAGGTTACGCGGACATTGCTCATCCTAAATCCATTTAAAACCTACAATTATTCAAATAGCGTTTTTTTTTTAAATACCAAACTCTTTGGGACAAAATTCTTCATCGGAATGGCTTGGTAATTTTTTGCTGTAATTAATAGTTAAAACGTAAAAAAATATTTAAAATCAACGTTTTAATATGTTAATAAATATTTTAAAAAATATTTTTCTTACTTTTGGAAAAGCCATTTGCATGCATATTGGCCATAGCTTTAAAATGACATATCGTTTATAATTATCCGATCAAAAATAAAGGAAAAATTTGGATTTTAATTTAACATTAGTCTAATGGAGTGTCAGCCAACATGGCCGACAGCTAGAGCTGACCCTTAACAGCATCCCGGCATACATCATTGGCTGATTTCACACTTACCGACATGACACCATCACGGCTCTTTTTACTATTAGGAGTCGACAAACATGCACAGTAACAAAGCAATTGCAAGGTTGTATCAACCGAAAGTCCAGTACCTGGGAATTCCAGAGGGCTTAGCTTTACTTTTTTATAACAATTATGATGTTTTATAACTTATATTGAGTGACCTACTGGATGAAATCCTTGTAAAAATAACAGATGTATCATCTTTAACATTTTAATGATATTTAAATGGGGAAAAGTTTTAACTTTGATTGGCCAATATGTTGGATAGAGTCAACATACAGACCTCCGGTTTGCACCAATCTTCTTCTTTTATCAAGGCCTTTAAATGAGGTGTCACTCAATATAGCCCAGTCAATAAAGGACTTCGATGGGTAAAAATTAGGGTAAAGCTGAATTTTACCCAGTTGATAGAATGTCACTAGAGGAACATTTTTACAAAAGTCCCCAAAAATCCCCCTGGATTCCCCCCCCAGCCCCTCTCAAAGGTTCAAAACGCTAACATTCACGGCAACTCTAATAACTCCCTTTAAAAAGGTCCGATGAGGTCGTGATTTTTTTTTATTTTGTTTGTTATTGAATGGGTTACAATATTAATTTAATATTTGTATATTTTAGATTTGAAACATTTGATTAATTTTTTAAAATATGCGACAAAATCTAATTTTTTATTATACAAATTTTGATTTTTACCGAACATGTGTTTTATTTGTCAAAATGTGACAAAATTCTTCATATAAATTTTTTAGCTGTACTTTTGTGAATCTAATGATATACAGTTTTCCTTATATATGTTTGTTACTACCCGCCGTACAGAGGGGTGAAAGCAAGAAGGTTCGACGCGACGCGAAGTCTCACGCGGCCGCCTACTATCTTAGGTAGTTGCTGTCACTGTTAAAGTATGATAATTGATCGTTTAAACTGTGATTGAGATAGATATTATATGTGTTGTATTAACAATGGTACTATCGACTCATATATCGTATAATGTAGTTGTTAAA
>JAGFPH010007412.1:28296-43026 GCA_018207615.1 Philaenus spumarius | reverse complement strand
GGGTGTCATTTACGCCACTGAACTCCGCCTAAAATTTGATCTCTTAATTCAGCCCTGAATGTAGTTAAAATTCTTGTTAAATTTGATATTTTTGCAAAACATCAAATGAAATTTAATATTCTACTCACAAATATATATATATATATACTAGCTGACCTGTACGGCGTTGCCCGTGGTGGTTGGTATTTTCAGTATTTTTAACGTAATTGTATTCTTTTTAAGTGTTCAGTCAGTGAGTGGTATTTGGCTTTTATATATATAGATCTTAAATAATAAAAGCACATTGTCATAATAATAAAAGATCTGAAATTATGATTTTAGTAACTTTGATCCCCCCAAACCCTCCTAAAATTTCGAAATTTTTCATACCCTTTCTTAGTGAGCACCTATGGCCCTAGAGGAAGCTACATACCAAATTTCATTCCAATCCGTTCGGTAGTTTTGAAGAAATCGTGATTTAATAACTTTGATCCCCAAACCCCCCTAAAATTTCGAATTTTTTCAAACCCTTTCTTAGTGAGCACCTATGGCCCTAGAGGAAGCTGCATACCAAATTTCATTCCAATCCGTTAGGTAGTTTTTGAGAAATCGTGATGAGTGAGTCAGTGAGTCAGTGAGTCAGTAAGTCAGTGAGTCAGTGGGTTTTGGCTTTTATATATATAGATATATATATATGTATATATATAAACAAACAAAAACAATAAAAATAAAACTATATATAAAACAATGTTATTCATTTTCAAGGTCTATACATTGTTTATATTAAATAACTATTTTTTTAGTTTTTACTACTTAAAGCTAAACAGCTGTTTATAAAATACAGGCAATGATATTTCTGAGAATGTAGGTATAGAGTAAACAGTTAGTGATCCTTTATGATAACATGGGATGCATTAGCCGAAGTTCAGCTGTACATAACAGCCACAGCGTTTATTTAAACAAGTCCCACATGAATGTAATTTAATACGCTCATAAGGACAATCACTATTGGATCTAAGGGCTGTAGAATGGAATTTGGTTTTAGATATGTTAAGCTTTAAACAATGTAGATCGAACCATTTTTTCATTGCCGATAGATCTTTTACAACCTTCCCGTGTACTTCTGCCTGCGAATAGGTTACATACCCGTCAAGGCCGGCCTAAGAGCAGAATGCTGTGTGTGCAAGAATAAGTTTTGGCACCCTCTACAATTAAAATGGATATAGAAAACTCTCCAAAATATGGTATGGGTGCTCTATAGCTGAAATTTGTCAGAACTTAATAAGTGAATTTTGTATTTTAAAGGTATTAAAAACCAAACACTAAAATTAATAATTCGATCACTCATCTAAACCGCTGACGTGAGTTGAGCGAATTTCCAGACTTAAGTCCAGACTTGGAAATTAGTAAGTTCTCGAAGGCGCTGAATATTTGCCTTAGTGTACGAAATATATTAGTAGAATTGGTTTCCACTTCAGCCCCCAGCCCTAGCTCACGCGCTGATTTGTTCCACTCGTAGCGGAAACACTCGCTTTGCGAGTTTGCCCTTCAGCAGATCGGCCTCGGATTAGGGACTGCGAGTTTGCGCCTCGACCTTTTGGCTTCGGATTATGGTCTGCTTAGTTTTTCTTGCAGCGGACAAACTCATTTTGAATTAAGTACTTTTATGGTATTTTACGTTTTGATCGATTTTAGGAGAACCGGGCTATTTTGTTGTGTAAAAACAAAATGTGAAAATTAATATCCTACATATATATTTTTAGAAAAATCACAAAAAAATTTCACTGTAGCACGTCAAAAAACGGGATTCCTGTTTGATTTTTGAACTCATCCGTGCAACTTTTAAAACCAACGTGTGTACCAAATTGGACTTAAGGTGAGGCCGTTAGAATGCGAACAAATATATATATATAAACATTTTAATGACACACCAACAACACGTGTTATGGGAACCATGATCGGTGCTCATTGGCTACTCCCGACCTTAGGTCTCGTCATAAGAGTCACTAAAATAGCTTATCTTTCCAATCGAAATTGCTAAAACGTTATGTCAGTACATTACAAAAAGTATACAAAATTTCAATAATATAAACTTTGATATTCGCTTTTCTAGAAAACAATATAACTTTTTTTATGCATCAATATAACTATAAATTTATAGTAGTAGTGTAAAATCAAGAAAAAATTATTAGGCCTATAGAAATTACATAAAATTTCAAATGTTTACATTATTATTTGTGTATATTTTTTCTCGTTTCGGCGTTCGTCCCAAAATTGAGCTTGTCCGCTCGCACATTAGGTCGGCTTTGATTCCCGTCAATATTGATTTTAGACAAATTATTTATATAAATCAATTATAGAACAGTTAAAATTGACAGCAATGAGACTAGAAGAATTTATTTACACTTTCAACATCCTTATACAGACCTAAAAATGTTACCATAAAATTACCTGTAAAAGATATTTTTTGTCTAATATTTAAATATAAAACGCGATCAATAACCATCATAACTTGGTTTTCCCTTCACAACGCCCGAAAACCATGTCACGAGTGTTTGGAAAAGAGGTAGCGCCTTCATTATGTCAGTAACAAAGCCCGCAATACACAACTGCTTTTTGAATTGTATCTTTTATTTTGAAGGGGCGATGAAGCATTCCTTTACATTATTATGTCTACAGAGAAGAGTTTTTTTTTTTTTACTTAGATTCCTGCAACTAAGGCAGCGTTACAGATTTTAATATACAGTTAAACAAATTTACAATTAAATCAAAATGGACAAGTAT
Source organism: Philaenus spumarius (assembly GCA_018207615.1). Taxonomy (NCBI): domain Eukaryota; kingdom Metazoa; phylum Arthropoda; class Insecta; order Hemiptera; family Aphrophoridae; genus Philaenus; species Philaenus spumarius. The sequence goes on along the minus strand of JAGFPH010007412.1, from coordinate 40,263 downwards.
TTAAAGGGCATTTTAAATATATTATATTTAAGGCCGTTATATTTTAGTTTAAATGAGAAAATTTTAATTTGTTTGTTTTAATAAATTAGAATTCTTTGAATGCATATAGAATACTTTCTTTTAAGCACTTGCCATTTTATTTTTTGTTTTTTTAAGATGTTTAACTTTAAAAATTTGTAAAATTGAAAGTAATTGACTGTAAATAATTACATTTAGTGGTATTTCACTTGACATAAACAAAAACAATGCCGCAAACATAGAGTACTCTACATTGTAGCAGACAATGAGTTGTTTGGATGTACGGTGAAGACTCGCCCAAGGGTGTTACTATTACAAATATCTGGATGACCTGGCACTGAAATACCATTTTTACGCCTTGCAAATGCATTGCCATTCCACGTGTAATATTAGTCCAGTCATTTTAGTGTTTACAAAATAAATTTGTCATACTAGCAAGGGAATTTGTACAAATCACCTCTGGGACATCCTAATTGAAATTCTATATAAAGTCCCTGAAGAAAAAAGTTGTGCTCAAGCCGCCATATTGGAAAATGGCGGCAAAAATTAAATTTTTTGCTAATCATTGCCTAACCATTGGATTAAGAAAAGTAGTGTTCAAGTAAAATTCGTTCCTCATGTAATTAATACCAAACTTGGTACCTATAGTTTTTCCTTAGACCAGCCATACTAGCACAAAATGGTGCAGTATGTCTCAGCGCGGGTAATTTTCTTCCGCTCAGCGTCCAGCAGGGGGAATTTACGTATTGCACGTTGACAGTGCTGAGTTACCAGCCTTGAAGTCTGGACGCAGGTTGTTAGCATAGCTTTTGAGGTTAAGGCTCGGCTCTCTACATTCAAAACGGCGAAGTTGGGTACCAATTTCAATGTTAAATAACCAAAACATACCTTCACAATTAAGCATATTTTTCTGTTGTTTTTGGCAAAAAACGAAAGCTGTATTTTTTTTCTTAAAATAAAATAGATTGTGGGTGTTGATTGCTAAAGTTTTTTGCAATATTTCTTTTTGCAACTGAGTAAAAAATTAATAAAGTTTACTATTTTTTACTATTTATATCATACGTTTATGAAAACAATAACACGGGTTTTGAAAATGTATTCGGCAATCAACATCCGCATATGATAGTACTTCAAAATGAAACCAAAATTTTAAATTTATTCCACGAATTAACGGAAAAAAATGACTTATTCTGTAGCATTGCTCTTATGGGAATCAGAGTCAATATGGCGCAGGGTAAGCGCCCCCTTAAGAGTGCACAACAATAATTTTTTACTGTCATTGGCTGATTTCACACTTGCCGACACGACACCGACTCGGCACCGACACGATATCGGAATGATGTTGTCGGTCATGAAAACTAACTTAAACTTAAGAGTAGCTTTCACACTCACCGACATATCGGTGTCGTGTCGTTACAGGCGCCGACATGTAGGCGAGCTGCTGGTCTCCCTTCTTTATCGGTAGGATATCGTCTCAGTTTGTTTACTGATTGCTGTGGTAATCAATCAATAATAATTTGGCCTCTGTTAAATATTTTTTCTGTTAGATAAATAATAAATATGTCTCATTTTAAATATGAAGTTGTGACATTAATTGAACTTGTGGAAAGTAAGCCATGTTTGTTTTTTTACTAAAGACATGAACAAACAATTTTTCACCGAATAAAGATATCGGAAAATAATTTTTATAGGCCCATAAATTTTATCAGTATTTATGCAAGGTTAGGCCTAGAAAGTAATTTTAAGTCTAGGCCTAACCTAAAATCATTGTATGTATTTTGCCGTTAAGGTAGGTAAAATAAATTAAACAAACACACAATAATTTTAGGTTAGGCCTAGACAGTGAACCAACATTTTATGTTTATTGGATGTATTTACAGTTAATGGACATTTAACTGTGTTTACCATCTTAGCTTTGATGTTATAATTAATTCTACACCTTTATTATAATAACATTAAACGTATGGAAACAGCAAATATTTGTATAAAAAACAATATAATAATAAACGGCAATTGAAAGATTAAAATTATGTGTTTATGTTGCCGTTAAGGCTGGTAAAAGAATTGAAGAAAAGACGTGATGAACTTCGTTCCTGAAGGGGGTTCCACGACAGCACACATTTCCTTTTTTTATTAGCTATGTAATTTGTTGGCAGACGGATTATGTTCCTTAAACTTTTTTTGAACATCCTTGTTTGTCCTATGTATTTTTTGGGTCAATCTACACGTTAGCTTGTACAATTCGTGTCGGTATCGGCGTCGAGTCGGTGAATGTGAAATACGTCTGCCGATATCGTGACGATATCGGTATTACTGCTGTATCGGGTCGATATCGTGTCGGTACCGAGTCGGTGTCGTGTCGCCAAGTGTGAAATCAGCCATTGACTTCCTATTTTAAGTATAAGTTTTCATATTGTGGCACTATCGTATGATGTAGCCTACTACAGATTCAAGGTAACTATAAAAAATGTGCTACATTATAAACTTTGCTTTTAATTACAACACAACAAATAAATTCGAACAAAAATCAGTAATTCAATTGGGTTAAATAGATTGTATTACTCGTCAAAAGGTTATTAACGAAGAAATAATAAACTTAATGAATAAAGCAATGATAACATATTGTTTTACGTTTTTTGACAATCTACACGTATTAGATTTTTTTTTTGTAAAGTCTCAATGGTCGTACGGTCTAAGGTGTATGTAATTTATGCGGAGAATAGTTTTATCGAATCTTCCCTCTGTCCTGTCGTTATATTTTTGCTACGGTGTATATAGGGGAAAGTCGTCTGGTATCGGACAGCGGCCGGTATCGGACAGTGGTTAGTTACGGCGCATGCCGATAGTAGCAGCACCAATCGAGCGCTAGCCACTTGCGCAAAGACGGAGAGGACGAGACCTCGCCATCTTGGATTGAAGTGCCAAGCGGTTTGTTTACCAGTGCGCATTTTGTAGTTTGTTCCTCGTGACGCTGTGTATGAAGTTAACTTTGACGTGTTACAGGATATTAACAAGTAGGTGTATTATGTTGTTATCATTGTTAACATGTAGTTTAGATTGTACTCGACTAGTTTAAGGCGCATAATCGTGATCGAGACATTACTTTTTATTTAGCAAATTTTTTCAATTTGCTTGTCTGTCGGGTGGTACCGGACAGAGTCGAGTAGGGTGGTATCGGACATGAAATCTATGTTCAAAAATCGTGTCTAACATCATCGTTTGTTTTTTTTTTTAGAAAAAAATGCCCAAAATTCGTGGAAAATGATTGGAGGGAAACATGAAAGAGGCTATGGAAAAAGTTATTTCAAAAGAGTTAAGTATTCGGGAAGCGAGTGATGCCTATTCTGTTCCAAGAAGTACTTTAGGAGACCGCATAAAAATAATTTCTGGGGGAGGAGAAGTTACGTCTAAGCCGTGCACTGCCAACAAGGGTACTTTTCAAAGAACATTCGATGAAAAAACAGAAGAAATTCTGTATAACCATGTGAAAACTCTGGATAACCAGCTAATGCCTCTTACCAGAAAGGAGTTTTTAAAGCTTGTCTACCAGCTAGCAGAAAAAAATGAAAATTAAACATCGTTTCAGCAAGGAAAAAGAAATGGCTGGAAAAGATTATTATTATGATTTTATGAGCCGTCATCAAGACTTAGCCTTGAGGACCGCTGAATCCACTAGCCTGCAAAGGGCTGCTGGATTCAACAAAGCTCAAGTAAAAAGGTTTTTTGATCATTTGTCAGCATTAATTGAGCGACATAATTTTAGTCCATCAAACATATTTAACGCTGATGAGACTGGTGTTTCTGTTGTCCACGACAACAAACTTAAAGTTATGTCAGTCAAGGGGAAAAAGCAAGTAGGCAAGTTGACGTCGGCAGAAAGGGGCCGAAACGTGACAATTCTTTTGTCAATTAACGCAACGGGTGATCTATTTGTCCCCCCTCTGTTTGTTTACCCCCGGGTTCGAATTGACCAGGAGCTAAAAAAAGATGCGCCTTTGGGTTTTGTCTGAAACTTTGTCTGAACCATCTACAAGTCAAGGCCCCAACAATCTACTAGATCTCTTCACAGATATTTGATTATCATACCCCGGCGTTCAATGAAAATGATGATGAGCGGACTTCACTGTCAACTCCGGCGGTAGAAAAAACTTCTTAAGCGCATGCACCTGTAGGTGAAAATGCGTTGCTAGACATTTCACCGCTACCCAGTGAATCCAGTGTTAAATTCAAATCACGAGGAAACCGTGGTGAAAAAAAGCGAAATATTAACATCAACCCCTTACAAGAGCCAGGTAGAAGGCAAACAACGGATTCAAAAAGAAAAAATTGAATTAATTGAAAAAAAGAAACAACTTAGAGAATTCAAAAAACAATCCAAAATTGTGAAAGAAAATGCTAGGATGAAGAAAAACCCAATGATGAACAATAAAGATCCAATGGTAAACATGAACCCTACCAAAAATGAATCAACGAGTTTGAAAAGGAAGAGAGGAAAGGAAAAAGTGAAAAAAATACTAAAATTTGAAAGCTGCAGCGCTGAAGCGATAAATAATGACCAGGCAACGACTGAATGCATTATTTGTGAAGAAATGTTTGAAGAAGACTGGATACAGTGCTCTAAGTGCCAAGGGTGGGCCCATGAAAAATGTGCTAGTTTAGAAGGAAGTGACATTTTTTATTTCTGCGATATGTGCAAATTAAATGAAAACTAACTGATCAACTTTAATCAAGCAAAATAAATGTAGTGCTTTTCATACTTTTTCAGTAATAAAAATTTACTTATTTATTACTTGTCCCGTCATAACATTGCAATATTTCAACATTTTCCTGTGTGTCCGATACCACCCTCCACTTTTAAAAAATAGCAGTTTTTAAACTTTTTTTATTTCCTATATGACAACATGTAAAAGCAAATATTACTATACAAGAATTTTGTTATGTATATAGTATTTATTGAGGTTTATTTCAACGACTTTTAAAATTAATTTCAGGTGAATACTTTTTTTTTATTTAAAAAAAAGCTAAGGTGTCCGATACCGGACGACCTTCCCCTACTATTTTTAATGTTATAGAACAACTTATTTTAAAGTTAAACAATACAGAAAAGATAAAGTTACACTACTGGCAGTGATGACCTCGGTATTATTATACACAACGAGTTAGTAAGTGTAAATACACAGCAACTTTTCAACAGAATAGTTGTTGTTATAATAGTGACAGAAAGGTCTTGAAGAAATTGTTTGAGTATGAAACACCAGCGGTGTTTGATAATTTGTCATTGAGGAAAACTAAAAAGTCATCACTTCTTGTCCAAGTGTTTAAATATGAAGTCTCTGCTTTTTTACCCAGTGACTGTGTTTACGTAATTGATGGTTTCCACTTACACAGCGTCATATGGCCACGACCAGCAACGTATGAGGAAGTGTTCACCAGCCATGAATCGTATCTGAAGTCACATTACAGAGATATCTGTACTATCGTATTTGATGATTACCCAAACCAGCCTACCATTAAGAATTGTGAACAGAAAAGAAGATCAGCTAAAAGAACATCCTCAAACATTAAAATAAATTAATAACAGTTCCCTAAAAACAACTTAGGCTGACTTTTTATCAAATAGCAGCAACAAGAAACAAATTATAGACATTTTAACCAGTAATTTCAGGAACTCAAACATTTTAGTTAACCAAGCAGAATCAGACGCTGACTGTCTTATTGTTTCAACAGCCATTGATAGAGCAAAGGCGGTTTTTAGTGTTGCAGTTGTTGGTCAGGACACCGACCTACTAGTTCTGTTTGTGTCAAAGGCAGCCATGACTGATACAATATTCTTCTATCTTCCAGCTTCAAAACAGATCAACCAACGGTGTTCAACATATATCGGCAAAAAGAAGCCCTAGGTGAAATGTACGTCATTTTGCACATGCTGCGACTGGATATGACACCACGTCAGGAGTATATATAATCAGGGAAAAATCAAATGTATTACAACCCTCAAGAACAATCCAGACTTGAAGACTGTTATAAAAGTGTTCAATCTGTTCTCAGCCTCAAAAGAAGACATTATATCTGCCGGAGAGACATTTCTACTAAATCTGTATGGCTACCAGAAGAGTACAAGTCTGAATGAAGTTAGATATAACAGATATAACAATATAATATCATAACAGCACATAAATAAAATTTTTAACCTGGCATTTCACTCCGTCCAACCAGCGCAGCTGCTGGCCAACTCTCATTACAAGAAGTTCAACACTGGATGGGCAACATCTTGGAACCAACGTTATGGGGGTGAACTATAAATATCAATATGCTAGTTTCAGTGCCTTCGTCTATTTAGCCAGCGCCACCTGCGTTATTAAAACTTGTATCGTGCAGATGTAAGACATCATGCTCCACCAAACATTAGGAGTGTGTTAAACCAGGGTTGCGATGTTCACCCATGTACACCACTTGACAAGGCTTGACTTGTGGAAATTGTGCGGAAGTTGAAGAAAACAACTAAGCTGTATAGTAGTGAGTGTTTTTATTTTGATTAAATTGAACATTTGTATACATATCTCTTTTTTGCGATATTGAAAAGAACTCTTAACATGTCTTTGTGAATTGTCAAGAACATAAACAATCCTTTCTGAACATTTCATATTTATTTTGTTACCAGAAACTGTAAAACAAATTAATATTACGTGATTATTATTATTGCAATTTGCTTACAACACCTTGCTTACTGTTAAATACTTTCCCAAAAATGCTATTATGTCAATTATGTACTCTTTAAATGTGATATTGCACAAACCTTATGCTACTATTCCCATGAACCAAAACTTAAACAGCCTTTTATGCCAATATGGTTGGTCACAGAAAAAAACTATAGATACTAAATATTTAGATAATTGCAAGAGAAATGATTTTTATTTCACCTTTTTTCTCTAAACTTAATGGTTAAGCTAGTAGAAGTCAAAAATGGTATTTTTGCCACCATTGTCCAAGATGGAGGTTTGAGCACAACTTTTTTTCAAGTACTTTATTTTCAATCAGGATGCCAAAGAGATAATTTGTTGTACAAATTCCCTTGCTTGTATGACACATTTTTTTAAACAGTACATTTTTTGACTCAAATGACTGGACTATATGAAGGTATTTCATTATAATGCAGGGCTCTTAACATAACAGGGCTATAACACTTCTTAACATTAAATTTGTATTTGACCGCTCTTTTCAACGCTCGAGGCATTATTTAAGTCAAAGTAATCTTATCTACTGCACACTGCACTCAAGCTGAACTGACTAACAACAGGACACTACTCTGTGATGGAAATGGAACAGCTGATCAGCAGTTGGAGGGAGGGAAGGAGCAGTGATAAGTCACACAACTGTGTTTATTTTGGAACCTATGGCCTTGACCGAAGCATTAGGAATTTCTACATTCGCACGGCGGCAGGAGACGGGAAGGGATGATCATGACCACACCAAGATTCAACCGAAACAGAGAGAATTATACCGACAATGGACAAAAAATGTCTTAGTTATAAATAGGTAGATTATTTACTGTATAGTATACTACAATAGCAATACATTATTGTCCATACACAAAATTTCAATTGTGATTCAAAAATTGTCTCATTTATTTATAGTTTCAAAAATCCCCCCCAAAATTTGTTTGATGGCGCTCTGAGCACCATACCACTCCCCTTCTAGGCACCCCTGCCTCCCCAAACCCCCTAAAATTTTGAATTTTTTTAAAACCTTTCTTATCAAGCACCTACGGCCCTAGAGAAAGCTATACATACCAAATTTAATTCCAAACCGTTTGGTGGGTTTTGAGATTTCATGATGAGTGAGTGGTATTTGGATTTTATATATATATAGATAAGATTAAGATTAAGATTAGTAATCGAATAATATGTTTATATGTTACAGAAGATGTACGAATATTTCCGAAGTTAAAGGAATAGATATTTATTTTCTTCTTTAAATTTGTATAAACGAATATTATATTGATGATAAAAGGTAATATTTATCTACAGTTTATAACCTCAAAGCAAATCTTATAATGTATTATATGGGGATTCGTGCAATCTCTGCTAAATGCTTCAGTTCTTCTCATATTTAAAAAAATCAACTCCACAAGAAATAATAATGACTGAAATTGTAAACATAACCCCAAAGTATAATCTATGCTGGGTTTTGTTTAAGAATTACAGATGATGGGTGAAATCAGCTGTTATATTATATTGTTACTCACGTACGTACGTATGTACAGACGTACACACACTTTTATAGGAGTTGATGGATTTAGATTTAGATAACAGCACTTACTGGACTATTTATAACAAAATTACAATAAATAGTTTCAAATATAACATATTGGGGGCACCTTACTTGACAAAGATTTACAAATTAACATTATTGTTATTGATTAAAAAAATACAGTACTGTGCAAAACAAATGAATCTTATTTGAAATTTAATCTTACCGGTCTAGAGCAAAATTATTATAAATTGTTTCAAATTTAACCTTACGGATACAAGAAGCTGTAACCAAGGCAAAGTTATCGGAAAACGTAGGCCTATATATGCAAAATAATTTGTCTATTTCGTTACAATTTTTAACAGGGAAATGGGACATTTTTTGAAGTGATAACTTCTACTGGCCCATTGGGCACTTTCGCTTGACTAAGTTTCTGAAATCTCGCGTCACGCAAACTTTTTGCGTAGACACAAGTCAAAGCATGGTGAGGGAGACACTCCATAACGCCAATGTTAAATTAAAATCCAATTTTTTCCTTTATTTTTGATCCGATATGTACGATATGTCATTTTAAAGCTATGGCCAATATGCATCCAAATGGGATTTTTAAAAACTAAGAAAACGTTTTGTTTAATATTTATTAACAATTTAAAACATTGATTATTAATATTTGTTTAGGCCTACGTTGTCACTATTAATTATAGCGAAAAATTACCAAGCTATTCGGATGAAGAATTTCATCCCCAAGAGTTTGGACGCTATTTGAACAATTGCGGGTTTTAAATGGATTTAGGCTGAACAATGTCCGCATAACCTACCGCCGCTATAGGGCGAAGCGCTGGAGTCGCAGGTTGCTTTCTGTTTTCATTGTTTTAATACATTTGCAATTAGGCTATTAAGTTACCGTAGCAATAAAATTAACACATAAGAATTAGTTAATATAATATAACAGCTGATTTCGCCCATCATCTGTAATTCTTAAACAAAACCCAGCGTAATCTGCGTAATTTATATTTTGGGGTTATGTTTACCACTTCAATCGTTTTTTTTTTTTTTTTAATATATATTTATTTTCTGGTTCAATGTTTTTACATTATGCACAGAAATTGTAACAATGGTACCGTAACATTAGTGGGTTCGCTTCATTGAAGTCGCCCTGTGACATGAATAATATTTAGTAAAAGAAAACAGGAAAAGAAAGAAAATTTACAAAATTACATTAACGAAGTAAATCGGAATAGAGTTTTACTAAGCATGTATCTCTACTAACAAGTCTTGAGGTAGTCTAGCTTTGAGTCTTGAAGTTATTGGTTGTCCAAGGTTAAAAAACACTGCACCAGAGGAAGAATTTAATGACATCAGGAAATTTCTTGTAACTTTTTTAATAAAAACACTTATAGGATCTATACCTAGTTCTTTGTGGAGTTGTTCATTTCTTACAAACCAAGGGGAATTAACAGCAATACGTAGAATTTTGTTTTGAAATACTTGTAATTTTTTAATTTTTGATGAGCACAAGGATAAACCCCATACCGGGCAGGCATAAGTCATCAATGGTCGTAGTATACCGTAGATTTATAAATCAGCACTGTTGAAGATGCATTTAGTGATGATTTCCGATTTATAAGAGGATAGAGTTGGGCAAGTCTTGCATATACTTGATTAAGTTTAATATTTAAATGAGCAGTCCAGTTTAATTTTTTGTTAACATATACTCCTAAATATTTAATGCAACTATCTGATGGGTTCCAGTTTAATGATGTATTGCATATTTTTATTTTCGGAGGATCATCGTACTTTCTTAGTGAGAAAATTTTTGTCTCGCATTTATTTGCATTTAATTTAATTCTCCATTTAGTAAACCAGGCCAAAAGTGTGTCGATACATGACTGTAGAAGTGATGAGGTTGTTATTATTACATTGTGATCTTGAACAATTATTGCTGCGTCGTCTGCATATAACGCTAAAGTAGAATTTTGGGGGATTGGAAAATCGGACATAAATATAATTATTAAAAAGTAATGGAGCCAAAATTGATCCCTGTGGAACTCCTGCTTTAATGTCTTTAATCGTTGAAAAGGAAGAGTTTATACGAACAGCAAACGTGCGGTTTGAGAGAAAAGATCTCAATATCTCTATAAGATAAAATGGCAAACCTATCTTATACAACTTTTATACAATAACCCATCGTGCCAAACTCTATCAAAGGCTTGAGCTACGGTACATCTAAAAATGCAGCAGCTGAGTGCTTTTTATCTTCAAAGCCTTGAACAATTTTTTCTGATAATCTCAATAACTGAAGAGTTGTAGAATGTTTAGGACGGAAACCAAATTGATGGGGTGGAATACTTGTAGCGCCATCAGTGTGTAGTAACATTCGTTTTTGGATAACCTTTTCTAATATTTTGGACAAACTTGGTAGGAGACTAATCGGTCTATAACTTGAAGGATTATTTGCTGGTTTCCCGTGTTTATGGATGACTATAACTTCGGCATGTTTCCAGTAAGATGGAAAATGGCCTATATTAAGACAAGCGTTAAATATTGTGACTAATAAATTATCTAAAGCTTTGCTTGTTAAATTTTTTTAAATTACATTTGTAACAAGATCATGACCAGGAGATTTTTTATGTGGCAGGGTTATAATTAAGTTATTTATTTCCGAAGAAGATACGGGTTTTCTTGGGAGTTCTGCAGTGCTAATTTCTTTAAAGCAACTAGTAAATTCTTCTACTTTAGCACTTGTATTAGGCTCATTAATTTGGTTAGGAGAAAAGGAATTTTGAAAAAGATTTGCAAAAATTTCAAATTTTTCTTCGTCACTTTGAAATAGTTGACTTTGCTGCTGAAGAGGAGGAATTACTGTTGATTTACTCAAAATCTGTTTAGTAGCTTGCCACATATTTGAATCACCTGGATTTATATTACTTAGATATTTCTGGTAAGAATCAAACTTTAACTGATCCAATTTTTTCTGATTTTACTTGTCTTGTTAATTCATTTAAACGTTTGCGCATCCAGGGCAGTCGATATCTTTGCCACTGCCGACGAGCTTTATGTTTATCTTTTATTAGGTACAATATTCGAGCTGGAGGGTAAAGGTAATTTGTATTTTTAGGTTTAAAGGGTTTAGCTATAGCTAGTTGTACTGACTTTTTAATTATAAAGGTTAAATGATGCACCACTTCATCAATTTGTTCAACAGTAGTTAAATGTCTGGGTGTGGTTAGAGACTTATCAAGCTCATATTTGAAGGTATCCCAGTCTACTTGTCCTGTTATTAAGACTTCTCTGTGAGAATTTAATTTGGGTTGTATGAAAAATGTTAATATTACTGGAAGGTGATCCGAGTCTAGTTATGTAAGCGTCTGATGAAATATTGGTTAAATGAAATTTTTGTACAATACAATATCTAATATATCAGGCTGTGAATGTAGCTGGTACGGTTAAAATGTTGGTTCATTTGGTGCCGAAATATTAACAGAGCTGTTTGATATGTAATTCAATAAACGATTTCCATTTGGATTTGTGGCTCTGCAACCCCAATGCTGATGTTTACAATTAAGATCGCCTAGCAAGAGTGTAGGCACATCGTCATTAAAGATGATTTGTAAATCATTACTTAAAAGTCTCCGATTTGGTGGTTTATAAGCCGAAATAATATTTACTGTTGAGCCATTTTCAACTTTTATTTTTATA
>JAGFPH010007412.1:17227-28196 GCA_018207615.1 Philaenus spumarius | reverse complement strand
AATCAGACCAGCAATATAAAACAAGTGATACGAATGGCAGCTGAGATAATGCAAGGCAGTGGGAAGAAAACAATATAAATAAATTAACATTAACATGAAAGAGGTTACATAAAGTACAAGCTCTCGCAGGAACATTTTTGTAATATTAGTTAAATTAATAGATTTCTTAACTTGTATTTAACTATATTTCTATTTGTTTAACTAGCAAATGGCCAGATCTGTATTATAAATTTAAGACTATGTTACAGTTAAATCGTTTTATAAGAATGTAACTTTCGATTATTTTCGTTGTTGGTAACACTTGTAGAAAAGAAAATGAAATCGGCATTAGTACATGAGAATCGTGAACCGGCCCTTCTGTAATTTTGTACTGCTCTTGAGACTTGTGTTATCAAAAAGTGCGAACGTTTTGGTTATACACTACAAATTAAAATACTGTCCTTGGTAATTTAATGTTTCTTTAGTCGTTGAGAATTTTAATTGTTTTTTTCAAATTAGGTTATGTTAAGATTAATTTTAAAATGTATTATTATAAATTAAACAGTGGCTAGGCCTATTTGGAATGATGAAATAAGAGGTTAAAATTGTGGTAGTAACAATTGTTTAATATTTTGATTTGATAATGATTTAAGGGTATAGTTTAACATTAGTTTTTTAATTGCTGAATATTGAGTAGCCTAATTTGAGATTGTAATGATCCTAGCTATCCTTTAGGCCTGCTTATGTTTTTCTGGAGTTCACTAAAGCAAGGCAGGAAATACTTTTCTAAAATGGAACACTTTTGCTTCCATCCAATGGTGACCAATTAATGTTTTGTGTTGGGTAAATGTAATGAATATGCCTTACTTAAACCTGCATCACTAATGTATCAGGATACCTAGCCAAGATAACATTTAAGAGAAGGTGTATTTTCCCATCAACTTAACTGTACAGTAGTTCACATATGTTCCACATAAAATGTTCATTTAGCCGATTAATAAAAGGTAGAGCGTAAATTTGCTATACGACCATCAGCTGATATTTTTGCATACAACGACCTTTTTTTACATTTTACTATTAAATGTTGAATGCAGGTAAACATACTGTAACTAAAGACTAAGTCTATAAGTTAGAACTTCAGGCTATTTTTTTTATTCTTGCATTTCTGTTGGCGTAGGGTCGTATTGTAAATTCGTGCCAAAAGGTAGCATGGTTTGTCAGCAAAGTTTTAATATACTACTTACCTCTATTGGTTTTATCACAGCTGGACTGCCAACCTAGGCACACAAACGGTCTGCGAAAGTTTAGGTACATTACGATCCTTCACCATATTGCAGCCAAGGTATATAACTTATAGGCAAGAAAATGCTCTAATTGTATTTCTAGAGGCGCAAGTTTACTATTCGACCCTAGGCTAACCTATGGCAACAGAAATGCAAGAATAATAATAAAAAAAACCTTAACCCTCCCAGTGTCTGTTGTAAAATCTAAAATACCGCTCTGTTTTTGGCTAAAACGCATGATTTTGGTTAAAAATTCACCAAAAATTCAGTTTTAGGCCTAGAAATATAAATGATGCATGAAATTATTCAGAAAAGTGTAAGGATTATTGTGCAATAAATAAAAATAACATATCTTTGCTGGAAACTTTGAGAATTCTCACCCAAAATTAGAAACTTTTTCAAAATTTTTATTTTTCAAATTTGACCACTATCAGAATACATAGTGATCAATTCTGTGACATTCCAGAATAGCCATTTTGTTCCAAATTTAATTTAGTTTCAGAAAATATTTACTTCTATAGGCAATATATACACACACATACAAGGTTTGAGCACTAAAACTACGTACACGGTGCTGCACGCACTGTTTTTTGGGTAAAACGCAAGCTTTTGGTATAGAATTCACTAAAAATACAGTAATAAAACTAGTTTAGGCCTACAAAATTATTATTATTTATAGTTGAATCAGGCCTATTACTTTGTACATCTTCCTTATCTGATGTTTCTAATTCATCTAAATTAGGTTCGTAATTATTGTCATCGCTACCCGAGGAAAAATCAGGCAACGGATAATCACTTTCAACTCCATCCTCAATATCACTGTCACTTTCTAAATCACTACCTTCTTCTACAACAAATCTATCAATATCACTTACTTTTTCATCAATAAGTCGGTCAATTTCACTATCACGGTATAAATTTCCATCCATTTTTAATAACAAACAATCACTAAACACGTAACCAAAACAAAGTCCACTTAGGTTAGTTCAAACACCGAACAGCTGAGAAGTAACTGAGAGATTATTATACCATCTGTTGCCGAAAATACTAAAGCTATATACCAAAAGATGCACCGTTTTCTGTAGAATCGATCGATACCTCATATAGTAAGTTTAGCAAAAGTTGAGCTCGAAAAACTGTTGTTTTGTGATGTCGTGCACAGTCGTCGCTGCAGAGACTACTAGCACGCATCTTACTGTACAATCGTCACTATAGCGACGACCGACACTCGGAGGGTTAAAGGTTCTAACCTATAATATTTAGTCACAGTACCGTATGTTTACCTGTAGCCTATTTAACAGTAGAATGTAAAACAACACCGTTGTCTGCAAAAATATTTGGCTAGGGTCGAATAGTAAACTTGTACGCCCTATTTCTAAATGTCTTGAATAAATTAAAACAGAAAATATCATTACCAAAATTTAAAGTAATTATTTGTGAACAGAAAATAATACCTAAACTCAATTCACAACTTATTTTACTTGGGAAATTTTAGACGTCTTTTTTCAATGACATGGGACAGCGCATACGAACGTAAATAAACACAATTGAAGGACTCCGCTATTCCTTCAACTGCATAAATTTACTTTCCTACCTTCAGCTGATAATATGTTTGCAAGGAAGACTCTTTTTTAGAAAATAGATTAGGCCTAGTGCTACCAACCTAAGCACGTTCTATTATTGAATGTTAAATTGTGACTAAATACTATAATTTAGAACTTCATGCTGTTTTTTTTTTAATGTTCCATTTCTCTTTCACAAAACAACTTAGGCCTAATTGATATTATTAACTGATATATGTTTACAAAGTGGAAACATACTGTGACTAGGGTATTACTTTATTTTCTTTAACATTCTGTAGTAGGATGTGCTTTGGTTGGCAGCCCTACTCTAGGCCTATTTCCTAAAAAAAAGCTCTATTTCTGACAAACGGCAGCTGTAAGTCGTAATGTAAATTTACGCCGTTGTAGGAATCGAGGAGTCGGCAATCGTGTTTATTTATGTCAAATGGTCTACTCCAGTTCTATTACAAAAACTGTTATTGAAATACACAAACTAAAGGAAAAAGCTTATGTATAATATATAGGCCTACTAACAAAATTGTACAAAAATGATCCTAATAAAATATAAACCTAGGCCCTAAACACAAAGTTAGGCCTATCTATGGCTACCAGTAGCCTAGTGCTTTGTAATACCTTTGGATATATAAAAACTTGAGTGTAAAACAATTGTAAGTATTTACAGACACTTACCTAAGTTATCACTATGGGCATTATTTCAAAAGGCAATAAAATTATTTCAAATAATAAAACATCATTAGTCTATAAAAACATCATTAGGATTTGAACCTTATTTTTATGTATCAGTATTAGATGTTTAGTAGGCTATAAATCTTTTTTCTAGATATTTTAGAAATTGAATGAACAAATACAATAAAGCAGTAGGCCAACTCCGAACTAGAGTTATGTCCTATTAACGGTAATACTTTGTAAAGCTGCCATTCCTTCTCTAGCTTCTAATTGATATGTTTTTATTTTAAATATGGACGCATGAATATTGTTTTGCATTTATTTTAAAGCATATACATAAAGTTAATAAATATGGTCTTTTTGTTTCAGAAATAAGACGCAACAAAGATGTCGTTAAATTTTTTTAATAAGATAGGACAGGTTGGTTTAGGTGTTGCAGTAGTAGGAAGTGTTGTAAATTCAGCTTTATTCAATGGTAAGTTTTCAATTCATAATAATACATACTAAATTGTACATTATTATCTATGAATTGTTGGTAATTTCAATAGTAGGCCTACAAAGTATAATAATATTTATTAGTTAAATATTATTATTCCTTTTCATGTCACATGTCAAAGAGTTATTTGAGAATTGAACCTAGAAGACTGTTAGTAGTGCTTAAAGAAGTTTTGGTGTTTTATGAATCCTATTAATTTAACCCTCACAGTGGCAGACTGCCCAAAGTGACGTTCTATTAGGCGCAAGATGCAGCCATTTCTGCAATTAGCGAGAATTTACATACATTTGTATTTTCGATTAATTAATTCACTTAAAATCATCCAATCGTAATAACACCGGCACCATTGGAAAGGAAATGGATTAAACTTTAATTTTTGTATTTAAAACTTTTTCGTAAAACGTATACTTACATACGTAACCATCGTTTCAAAATTGTAGAATGTCAAACAGCTGTTCTCGGTGCGAAATCGCGAGGTTAAGAGGCGGCAGGACTCAGCCAGGCAGCCCACGGCTCCGCTGCTCAGTTAAACATGGGCCGGATTTACATTTGTCTTAATTAAAATCATAACAAAAATTTTTTCCATAGTCTGTTAAAGTAGTTTGATTAAGTAGTATTATAGGTTCATTTTAACCTAAGCCTAAAAATTGAATAATATAGGTTATCATAGAGTATGATTTATCCATGGGCAATCCTAAAATATTTTAATGTAAAGTTTTTAATAATAAAGGTTTTAACATATAATAACCTTTATTAGGGCCTATAACTGCTGTTATGAAATATACAAAATAATTTGATTTTAACATTATTTACCGTCTTAGATTTGAGGTTATTATTATTAATACCCTTTCATTATAAAGAAAACATAACATGATTATGTGTATAGAAGGTTTCAACGGGGTTGGCGCGCGAAGCACGCGGGGGTTTCCCTTAGTTATTAATATAGTAATAAATTAAAAATCACCTGTATACCTTCTATTTTGAGGGCGAAAACTAAACAAGAAAACTAAAAGCTAGTGTCACAGTGATAACCATATGATTGGCTGCACGAAGTGAATGAAGCCCACTCATTTACAGAGAGTGGGTTAGGGGTTTATTGTTCGTCTGTAGGCCTAAGTCTTGTCGCTTTGGCTTTCATTACGCGTTCATGAATAGAGCCCAAATCTGTTACATAGCTTCTTCATACCAAAATCTCGGTCAAGTTTGTTTCTCAAATCCGCCACAGGGCTTCGCCCTATTGGCTTTCAAAAAATTAAATATTAATTATATTTAGGGCCTAAGAAAATATTTTATAAAATAGACATTATTTTGTATGTAATTATAGCAATAGGGAGTCCAGGTAGTTCAACACACACAAACGCAGCGGATTAGGACCGACCGTATTTCCTCTACACTAGTCACCTAGTGGGCTTTCCCAATCAAACTTTTTATTTTTTTTATTACGTAGCGAATTTCAATAGGAAAAATGACCTATTGCCGTGACCCTTATGGAAAGACTTAAGGTCGGGAGTAATAAATGAGCACCGACCATGGTCCCCAGAACACGTTTTGGGGTGTCATTAAAAATTATATATATGTACTATATATATATGTTCGCACTCTATGGGCAGCATTTTAAGTCCGATTTAGTCCAAATTTGGTACACATGTTAGTTGTACACAACCTTTGTTTTTTTACACGACCTTATAGCTCGCTTGGTTCCCCCAAAATCGATCAAAACGTAAAATACCATAAAAGTACCCGGTTCAAATCCAGGTGGTGGATTTTACCGTTGGGCATCTTCTAATCCGATGTCGACGGCAGAGTTTGTAGTTTGCGAGCGAAGTGAAGCGCATAGCCGAGGCCGCAAGGTCGAGGTGCAAACTCGCAAAGCGTGTTTTTCCACTGCGATTGGAACGAAGGAACGCGTGAGTCGAAGCTGGAGGCTTAGGTACAAACAAATTTTACCAATATATTTCGTACACACAGGCAGCTGTTCAGGGCCGTCGCGTCATGAGTAGACGAATTTCCTAAATAGTTGGTTGAAAAATTAAACCATATATAAACTTAATTTTCGAAATTTTCTCAAATCACTTCAGCTGCGATGTCGAATTATTTGTAATTTTATCTAGAAATGTTTAATAAATATAAATTGTACACATAATTACAAGAAAAATGATACCAAACATTCTATAATATATTGTAATTGTTGTAAATTTGGGATTAAAAGAAAATACGTAAACTGTATTGTTATTATACTTTATGATTAACATACATTCGCATATTCATTATAAATATAATTTATTAAAGCTGTTTTAAATCGAATGAGATTTTGTTTAACCATGGGACACTAAATGGCCAAGGTCTTTTAATATTATGAAAATAATAAACGATTGTATAGGTACCTAAATATATTTGTATACTTATAATTAACATTTTTCAACTAAAAAAGATCCATTATCCACTAGGTGACTAATGAACAGAAATATGGTCTCGTTTCTAATCCCCTGCGCTCTAGAGTGTGAGGCTACTTGACCTGGCCTCTACCCGCACTCCAGATCAGAGATTTATCGAAATTGTATTTTTGATTCGTAAAGTAACAAAAATAAAAATCTTAATTTTTAGCTATAAACTTTTAGTGTTATTTAAAAAAAAATCAGTTAATATTATATGTGAATGCTATGTAGGCCTAAGCACCCCACTTAGTAAACTAAAAAGTTATTAAAGAAATTGAAATGCTATTTTAGCACAAATGTTTTACTTACCTTGGTTTGAACAAGTATTTATTGTAATTTAGTGTACAATCTAAAGTTTATAAAATATTTGTTGTTATTTTCAATGTGTATTTATTTATACGTTTTTGCATATTTTACTAAACTGTTGATAAAGTTTTTAATAAACGGCCTGTAAAATAATATAGTTAACTTATTTATGGTATGGTTTTCAGGTAGAAACAAAATTTCTTTTGAGTAATTTTACATATTGATGTTTTTGCTGAATAAATTAGATGCAACAATATTGTTTTTCAAACATGACATCGTGTTTGGTATCATTCCTCCTATTTTTTTACTTACTCATAAATTATACTATGCAGAATTACAAATTAT
The DNA here is from genome assembly GCA_018207615.1 of Philaenus spumarius. Taxonomy (NCBI): domain Eukaryota; kingdom Metazoa; phylum Arthropoda; class Insecta; order Hemiptera; family Aphrophoridae; genus Philaenus; species Philaenus spumarius. The sequence continues at coordinate 21,103 of JAGFPH010007412.1, read as the reverse complement.
GAGTCGGATAAAAATGTTAATGAATGTATTAGAAGTAGGCCTACTAGTGGTAGAGGAACTGCGAGAGCAGGGTGATTACACGGGTCAAACCCAGGTAGCTGGCTGGCCCGACTGCCAACTTACTGTATGCAGAGTATAAATAATGTCAACGCGATTCTTATGGACGAACCTACATTTTGTAAGCATTCTCCTCCTCCTATCATTTTCTATTATCGCTGAAGGCCAGGCAGACAGTCGAGGGAAGTGCTACCTCACTTTGTGCAGGCAGCGCTCCAAGCAGTGATACGGACAAACTTGTAGAGAGCGACTCTGGTGCTTACTTTGGAAACTAAAAGGTGGTTTTCAAATCAAGTCCTGCCGCCTCTTAAGAATGTAAAACTTCGTCATTTTTAACGGTCTGCAACTCCTCACAGTTGTCAATTATCACAAGGATCATCACAGCATTGGATTTATCAGATTTTTATCTTTCAAGTGGTGTTTAGATATCAGGTGTGGGTATATTTGGTTTCGAGATATCGAATTTACAATAAAGACATGTCATTGGTTAACGATTTGGCCAATAAGCAAGCATTTTGTAAATCGATTTTTACTATCAGAAATCGATGTATTCATAAGATGTTTAATACACTGTTTTAAAGAGAAAATTCCAACGTTTTGTTCTTTGTTCAGTTCAAATAATTTAGGTGATATTTAGTTGGCACAGACATGATGTAAATGAAGCGGTCTATAACCAACCAAATAATCATTTTACACTCTTATCTCAAAGCGTTTACTGTAAGTTTTATTCGTCTTGATATTTTAGTGAATTGAAAGTGGAGTTTATAAAATAGTGTTATATTGTGTTTTAGTTATAAATAAATAAGTGTAGATTGTGTTTGAGTGAAATTAGGCTTATAACAGTGTTCTAATAAAAAGGTAAGTGATGAAATAAGATAGCCTAGAAATAAGGTTTTAGGTTAAATTGCCGCTTTAATATTTTTATTTTTCATTACAAAATGTAAAGTTATTTGAAACTGGGTAGAATGCTGTTCGATTCTACATTTCATTTTCAAATTTTTGGTATAAAAAAAAAACATTGTTTGAAGTAACAAATGTTTAGGCCTAGTCACTTTGAACTTAGTCTGATTTGCAGGTTAAGTAGTAAAAACATTCAAAGTGTTATTTTGAACTAAACAATTATGAAATTGAAATATATTTTTACATATTTCTATTTAGAACTAAATTATAAAACTTTTGTGTATTTTGAAAAAATTACAAAAATGTTTTACTATTTTTTATGTAGGCATAAAGTTGTTTTTTTCCTTCCGTTACTATAAACATTTTTTGCTTTCTAAGCTAATAACTTTTACAATTTCAAAAGAAACTAATTTTTAGTGGCATATTTGAATTCTTTGAAGTTTCTTCTACAAAAAAGCTATGGAACACTTTTGGATTGGGGTTCATTTACTATTTTTGGCAAATTTTTAAAAATATGCTTGCAAAACGCTATAAACGGGCTTTTTAATTTTAACTTTAACCATGCCAGTTCTAGGGTTAAATGAGCAATTCTTGTATCTATCTTTTTGTATCTTTGTATCTGTCGTGGATCTCGAAAACTGCTCTAACGAATTCTAAAAAAATTTGTATTTAGGGGTAGTTTTGATTTTGAAGTACACACCCATATAGTTGTATTTCATGTAAAAACGCAATTTTTGAGAAAATCTAATTTAAAAGTTACCAATTTTTAACATATGGGTTGCCATGTCGATTACAAAATAACAACGAAAAAGTAAATAAAGCAATCAAAACAGCTGTTTATAAACAAGTCAATTTATACTGTTTTAGCACGTTGGAAATAGAGTGGAATAGAACTGAGATTGAGTATTATCCAGAATCAGCTGTTTATTGGATAGTTTTTAATTACAGTAGAGCGTCGAAAATCCGAACTAATTGATACCGAGGGATGTTCGGATTACCAATTTGTTCGGATTTTTGAAAATAACTAATCAAATGCCATTTAGGCTAAAATACAAGCCCTTTATCGATATAAAAGTGGTTAAACAGTACAAGCAGTAATGTAATTACAATACAGTATGTAAGACTACTTACATATTATGATTTAGAAGAACCTGCACGTACACAGTAGGGCCAATATGATTACACTTGCACCTCTCAATTATAGTGCAGTACACAATTAAAAGTTCACTTGTACATTATAGTTAACACAAACGAAATATAAAAAAATACTTACTATATAGTACACTACTGTATGTACAACACACTGTTATAATATTTACACAAAGAGAAATGAATGCACTTTCTGTATGTTTACGCTGTTTGTTTACTGCTAGCGCTAAAGTAGCTTATGAGCGTGAAAGTGAAAATACTGACAGCCAGTCTGCTGTGAGGGCGTGTGACTCCGTGTGAGAGCAGGTGTTTAAAAAGAGATAATAAAGTCAAACTGCGATGAAGATTTTTGTAAAATTTAAACGACGCAATAATTGGAATTTGCGAAAACGAAAAAGGCAGGGGCTGCCTCGGAACGCGTTCGGATTTTTGACGTTTCGGATTATTGACGTTCGGATTATCGACGCTCTACTGTACTGTTAAAAAACAAGCTCATTTATATTGTTTTAGCACATTGGAATTAGAATAAATTGGGCCTGATTTACGAATTTATTTTGTCAAAAAAAAGGTAAACTTGGCAAAGATGGATAAATTCTAATAGTCAATTTTGTAATATAGGCCTGCTCATTTCTGAAACATAGTGTTGAGGTTATGTTAATCCTGCAATAATTTTTACTATATATTTAGGCCTGGTTTCAAAACTTTAATTGACAGAAGATAGTAGAACTAGGACTAAAATCGTAATGAAAGCCTCTCACGTTTCTAAAGCATGAATTTGAGGTTATAATTAATCTTGTAATTACTATTAATATATTTAAGCCTGGTTTCATAATTGTACAAACGAGCCAAAGTTTAACGAGATTCTTTAGCGAATTTTCCAACTGTGAGCAAAGCGAAGCAGCCATCTAAGGCCGAAGACCGAGCCCCTAGTAAATATTAAATCAAGATTACGCCGACTTAGATGTAATAATGTGCATGAATCGTAGCAATCGTAGCTATAAATATTTAAAACCGGCCGGTACGTGTGTGACGCACCAAAGGAGGGCTTGTGATGTACCAAAGAGGGATTCTGACGCTGTTATGAATATACTGAAATTAAACTCATCCCCATTGGGATGTTTAAATACAAGGTACAATGAATTGTTCAAGTACATGGTTTTTAATAGCAAATTCTGTAGAGTGTGCATACATTAGTTTGAGGAGGTGTTATTTTAAACTTCTGGTTTATATTAGTACGTGTGTAAACCAATGAAGAAGAAGAAATAATCACAAAAATACAAAACGTCTCACTTTAAGTATCTTGCGAGTTCGTATATTTTACCTTATCCAAAACGTTCTTGATGCGACTAGTGAAGTTTTCACTTAAAAATCACAGTTTTTTCTTTTCTGTTATGTTAGACTTTATTATTTTATTTGAGTATAGTATATTATAATAAAACTAGTTCCTTTATTGCAGTCGGTTCATATAGATATTAGCGTACGTTTAATGTTAATTAAGCTCTGTATCTGATTTTATTATAGGTTTAAACAAAGTTTTATAAAATATCTAAAGTTTCAAACTAAAACTATTATTTTAATTCAATAAAACTATCATGTTTTTTAACTGATACCACTGTCAATGTGTACCCAAGATCTATTCTGAAATAGCCGAATTAATTATTATCAATCTATTAATTATTGGTGGAAAATTTATACCGATATAAAATCACACTTTATGACTAATATAATAATAATAATAATAACAATGCTTTATTTATAATTCGAAATGTA
>JAGFPH010007412.1:0-17127 GCA_018207615.1 Philaenus spumarius | reverse complement strand
TAAAATGGGACATCTTATTCATATATGAAGCGTTTTCTCATTCTAAATTGGCCGAATTTTAAGATATCGAATTGAAACTTGACATAGGAGTTAAAATATATATATTTTAAACATTTATGCTGAGTCTCAGCTTGTTATCTTGAAAATACCCGATCTAGGAGTCGATTTCGATTATCGATTTTACTAGTACCGGACTCACGAACTAATTTCAATCTATTCCAGTTTCGTCAATTTTTGGAATATCAACATCAAATTTGTTTTACAAGTTGAGTACATCAGTATAAATATTCTTAGTAAGTATGAACTATTTTTTTAATGTTATTTTTAAAAACGAGGCGCTTGAAAATAGTCTTCTGTTTTACCTATCTCGTTTTAACTATAACACTTTTGGATTCAACGACTCCATTTTCGACATTTTTGAACATATCGATTTAAAAATTGGTACAGAAGTTAAAAACACAATTGTTTTTTGCTACACTTATTTTACAAACTATATTTAAAAAATTGACTAATCTGCAGCCGATTAACTCAAGCGTTTTGATGAAAAATCTAAAAAGGTCTAAAATTATACTTTTTTAAGTTACTTGTGCTTTGAAAAGTAAATAATAAAAATCTGGTAATTGGTTGACCGTGCAGGCCAACCATAGAACTTCCCGCTTAGTTTGAATTTTAAAAATGAGTTTATTTGTTAAAATACCAAAAAACGAAAATTTGTGAATTTTTAAACAACGATAACTTTTGAATGCGTCGTTCGATTTTCATTTTTAAAAACGCATTCTACGCAGTTTTTAAATCACAAAAAAAAAATGTACAGGTTTATAGTGATTGGTTGAGAAATCTGGAAGATATGTTAAAAAAATACCAAAAAACAAAAATTTGTGAATTTTTAAACGATAACTTTTGAATGCGTCGTCCGATTTTCATTTTCAAAAAAGCAGTCGACGCAGTTTTTTAAGCACAAAAATGTATATATGGTTTTATTATGATTTTTTCGCACGCTTTAAAGTTATTTTAAAAAAAAATTAAAAATTACAAAAAAAATTTAGGTTATTTTTTTTTAATTTCTTCGGATTGGCTCGATGGATTAACTCTCAAATCTAATCAGATCTAAGTTTTGATACACCCTTTCGAATGACATGTCGTAGAATTCAATCGGTTGATTCGTTTTTGAGTAACTGTACGACAAAAATTTATTTACACACATACATCCACACACACACACACGGTCGGACACCTCGGCGGGAATAGTCAGAATGGCTTCCTGGGACCTCAAAACGTGGAGATTTAATGAAAACTCGACTTTCGAAAATCGGACCGAAATCAATAACTTCCCTTTATTGGTAGCGGGAAGTTAAAAAAGGTTTATACTCCTTGATCTTGTTTGAATCTATATATTTAACTTGTAAAAAAACTTTCAGGTTGATATTTTGAAAATTTTCTAAACTGGAGCTGTTTAAAATGAATTGGTGGGTCCGGTACTCCTAAAATCGAGAAACCCATTAATAAGTCAAGTGGCTCTAGATCGGGTAATTTTCGGGTAAGCCTTCCTCTTACATTATAAATTCATATACAAATTTATTCATGTTATTTACTAGATGTCTTATAATTTTTATTAGGATAACAATCATTAATTCTCAGTCATTATTAATCCTACACATCCATCAGCAAGATCAAAATAACACTTTACAAGCTATGAAAGTTTGAACAGTCATTTTTACTATACTACACTGAAAAGTAAAACTCGTTTAACTATTACAACATTATTTATTTAAGTTCAGAACACCAATATAATCTAAGCAAAACTAATATATCATAAGTAAAAATTGTTGGGAATAGTTAATTTGCCATTATCTAAGGCTACAAAAAAAGAACTAAAATATATTTATGGTGCTGTAATATTTAATGGTTATTCTAAAGAATTGATAGACAACATAGTCAAGAAAATGAAGTTTGAGAAAATAAAGGAATCTAACCTCGATAGCAACAAAGATGGGTTAAAACAACATATTATGCTCCAACATTATCTGATATTGTTAAAAAATCGCTAGCTAAATACACAAATGTAAATGTAGTTTTGTCAGCTGATAATAATCTTGGTAAAATGTTAGGAAATCCTAAAGATAAAATTCAAGAACAGGACAAATCTGGAATTTATAATGTTGTATAAACTGTGAAATGTGTGTGAAGATATATAGGCCAAACCAAAAGAAGCGCAAAGACAAGAACTAAGAACATTTTTCTCATTTAAACTACAATAGGCCAGATAAATCTGTTATGGCTAACCATTGTTTAGATGAAAACCATAATTTCTAAATAGAAAACTCAGTATTATTGAAAATGTAACAAAAACAACACAATGCGTGGGAAACTTTTTATATCAACAAATTTTGTAAATAATGAATTAGGACCTACACAAAATTCTACATTAATGTAAACAAAAATAATGTATTGTTCTTACAATTAAACCTGGTATGGAGACCAGAGACTCCTCTATCCTATAATATAAAAAATAATGTATTGTTTGAGATTACGGTTTAAAAATTCGTTTAGTTATATATAGTTAAGTTTAGGCTAGTTATAATAACACTAGGTACTTGTTATCACTCATAGGATTAATAATACTTTTTACACCTAGCTTTGGTTTAGGCAAAGTCATCAATAACGTTATTAAAATTAAATGTAACTAATATTTTTTGACCAACAGTACATCTTTCTGCTGCACAGTTTCATTGCCCGATTAGGTCTTTTGATAAAATAAATCTGTTAATTTGAGATAGGAACATTTCTTTGTTGTTCCATGATTTTTCTGAACATGATACACCCCCTCCCCACCCGCTTTAGATGAATACACTCAACAACCAATGAAAACAGTTCATGTCAGTTGCATATAAGTCTTGCTAAGATCGCTGCTGTGGTGAAGGATTACTTCGCCACTCAAATTGCATATGTTCGATAAGAATGAGAATCTGTTGAGAAAATCATTATTAACAGAGATCTCCTGCTCAATTTTTCATGCGTTTCTACTCAGTTTCTGAATAGAGCCATAGAATCACAAAGGTGTTGCAATCCCCCATCGCTTGTGCTCTACACACTGCTGCTGTCCTTCTCGTAAGGCAGAGGAATAATGAAGCTCACAATAATACTTTCTATTGGTTCCTACAAGACTAGAATTATTCTCCACCAGCATTACATTACCTTAAAACAATTTATTTCTCAAAGTTTATTCAAAATTTGCCGCCATGCTTATATTATAACCCAATCAATCTACCAATTTTGTTTGACCTACCTTAAGATTGAAACTTAACAAACTGATTTAAACCTAAAACCTTAAAATGACAATCAGCCTTAAAGCCAACATCTACAGTCAGTTGTTATTTACAGTATATAAATATACCAATAGGAAAATTATAACAATTTAGTTACAAACTGTCAATTAAGGGGAATAGGATTTTTTTCAGGAAATAAGGGGTCGCCGGAATACTACCCCCCGAAGCAGGTTCCTACGTCAGAGATCGGGGGGGGGGGGCAGTTTTCCAGTCACGCACACTCAAATTTCGATATAATTATAATAAAAAAAAAAAACTAGAGGACTAACCTAAACTGTTGAGTCACAGTATGTTGCCGATAACAGTATAATTGTAAGAACCTGCTTGGGGGGGTAGTTTTCCGGGGGGTAGTATTCCGCATCCCCGAAATAGGAATCTGCAGGGGCAAGTACTTTGAGAAACACTAGAAATTATGCTTCTAAATAATTATTAGGATAGATAGGTTTCTCAGTTAAATAAAATATAGATCAAATTTTGTATGACAAATATATTTTTTTTATTATCATACGTTTTGACAGAATAATTCAATTTGGTCTAAATTAAACTACAAATAATTAATTCACCTGTACAGAGGACACGTTAAGTAGCAAAAGTAACAATAATATAGATTTAAGTCTAACGGAAACAAAAGTCAGAGCTTTTTCAAACAGTTTTGAAGAAGTAAGAGATTTTATTATATACAACTTATACCATTTATATAAGGTCAATTTAAAATAAGTTGCTAATTTTTTAAGTACAACTCTCACACCATATAAAACAACTTGGTAATCGTTTGCTTCTTGAAAAAAGAACAACATAATTTAAACTGTTTAATATTGGTACCTCTCACCATGACTTACATTTGACTGAAATTTATATTTTCAAACTTGTTTAAGATTAACGAATGAACCAAATGATAACAGTAAATGAGATAACAAATGCAAGGTTTGACTTATACTTTCTAATTTACAGTTCATTTCATTTATTGCGTGGGCAAATTAAGAAGCACATTTTGTCCCGGAGGAAGGTAAGCTACTTGTCGAGAACGTGATAGTTGGTAAGCGATGTCTTCCGCTGCTTCAATTCGCCTTAACTCAACCAAACCCTCACCGGCTTCACCGAATGACTTAGCTAGCAACTGTGCAGCTTGGGCATCTCCTTCGGCAGATATTACAGCTGCCTTCTTTTGTTGTTCAGCCTGAAAATTGAATTCAAACTTAAGTAAAATATTCATTTGTAAGAATAATACCAGATCTTTCCGATATCAAGTCAATGGGCTAACATAAATTTGAGAGTTAGCTTTTTTTTATAACTTAGTGGTGTTATTAAAACTGAAAATGTTGTCATAATCGGTGATATATCCACATATAAATAAAATTGAAGTGTGTGCCTGTGATCTAAAAGTATATGCTTTTTTCTAAGCTCATATGGTTATTCGCACATTACCAAAACCTTATAAATTTGTTGTGTGTCTGTTTGTCCGGGCTAATCTCCGGATTGGCTAAACAGGTTTGACAAAACTTTCATTAACACGTGGAGTACTTTTCAAAGAATATTTTAGACTACTTTATATTCTGAAAGTATTTCAAATTCCTGTAAAAAGTTAGAAAAATGTAAAATTAGGGATTTTGGGGAAAAATGTTTTGCATGTCTATTTCGATCTGAGTCTTACATTATATACAGGTCACATCATCCCCAATACCCAACTTATACCAAAGTGCCTCTGTCCTAATCAATCATCATTTCCGTAAAAATGCCTTTTAAAAAATTTTAAAATTAAGAACAAAATTAGAGATTTTGTAGTTAGCACTGGCATCACCATATGACACTGCAGGGGCAGAGCCCCTAGTCAATAATAAAGACAGGGATGCACTATGGCACATGGCCAATGATCTCGTTAAATTATATATTTATATTTCACTATGAGAAACATTTTCCTACTATTGGATTTATAACAAAATAAAACCATTTTAAGAGTAAACACAATTTAAAAAATGTTAACCAATTTAACTGGCAAAAACACAATAATTAAAGGTGTAAATATTAGCAATTAATTAGAACTATACAACATTAGGGTTTAACACAATAATAAATGTTATGTAGGCTTGGAAGCTCAGAGGTCAAGACATATGTTTAAAATCTTAACATATCTATCTATACAATGAGTAACTCAGCAGTAAAACTAAGCTTGCAAAAAAAAAAAAACTTCAACTAAATTCAATTCTTAGTAGAAAATAATTCAATCACGCTGCGGTTCAGCTGAATTAAGCAAATTAAAAAAATTGAGCTTGTGTGATTTAAAGTTTCAACAAACTATTTGGGAAATTCGTGTACAAAATATATTCCTAGAATTTGTTTTTTTAGAAGCCGCATGGTGCTAAATCTGGTGAGTAAGACGGATGTGGACAGAAAGGATCACTTTTTCCGACCAAAAACTCGCGTATCAAAAGCGACTTGTGGCACAAGGCATTGTCACGATGAAGGAAGCCATTGACCCATTTTTCTGGTCTCTTTCTTCGCACATCGTTTTGCAAACGTTCCAGTACCACCTTGAAAAACAATTCGGAGTTTACAATTGTTCCCCTTAGAACTGTCAAAAATGAACAATGAGCATGACGTTGATGTTCGACATTGGCTGATGTGCCTTTTTAGGGCGAGGAGAGTTAATGGTTTTTTCGATTGAGAACTCTGAATTCTTGTCTCTGGGTCATAGCCATAGACCCAACTTTCATCTCCAGTTACAATTTTGGCCACAAAGTCCGGATCTACATGATCTAGACAATCCTTCAATTCCGTGCAAACTGAGGCACGATTTCCTTCTGTTCATAAGTCAAAAGTCTGGGAAAAAATTGTTCAATCACTTGCAAATTATCAGTAAAAATGCTTTGCAAGGACTCGTACGAGATGTTAATAAACAAGTTTGGTCACTTTTGGCACGTTTTCATCTGTTTTTGAGGTCGAAGGATGTCCCGAACGATCCTCGTCTTCAACCGACTCGTTTAAATTACCAATTCCGAAATCCGTGATGCACCGACAGACACGACCTCACTCTATCGGCTCTGGAAGCTGACTGACAAGTCAGAATGTGTTCAAACTTGACACTGCCTGTCTCAACAGAGCATGCTATCAGACATATTAGATCAAATGGATGCAGCACCAGCAGTTACTGTTATAAAAATCCATTCACTGTATATTTTGATTACACCTCGTAGGTTGGTTCCAAAACTGATTAATTTAAACATTGAAATTTAAGTTTACTTAATAACTGGGGTAATATGTTTGAGAGCCCATGTATTTATATTTTTAGCAATGTGTAAGGTAAGAAGATGTCTCTTGAAGATGAAATGACTTGTTAGACAGACACTGGTAAATTACACTGTACTTGCTATACTTTTATTGATTACTATATTAATTATTGTGGTATGGTTAGTCGAAGTTATGGTTTGCTTTATACATTTAACGGAATATTTTCTTTTTACTACCAAAAGTCTTCTACAAAAAAATATGTTAGGTAATACTGTAGTTTGGCTACACATAGTCAAATACCCTCGGATCGATAATAAAGAAACAAAATCTTTGAACAATCTTCTCCATGGGTATTATACTTACTTTTTCTACAAGGAATTTCGCTCGCTCAGCCTCTTGTTGTGCTACTTGTTTCAACTCTACAGCTTGAGTAAACTCTTTGCCGAATGTTAAATGTGTCTGGAAATTGAACAAAAATCGTATTACATGAAAAGAATTTTGTTTTAATAACAGTATTGAATGCACAATTAATAAGCAATACGAATACAGTCACAGAACTATCTGTAGGGTTGGTGGCTAAACTGCATACAAGGTTAAGCCAAATACTTAAAATAATAATAATACAGTGAAACTTCAATAAATCGAATCCCACGGGGAACGGGGAAATTTCGAATTATCAAGTATTTCGGATAATAAAAGATCAATTTATCAAGGTTCATCCTCCCCAATTTTCGATTTATAGAGGTCCAATTCAGTGCAAGCAATAAATATCAGAATTGATTGCCTTCTAAAATACGGTGATTTGTACATTGTACATTAATATTAATTTCAGTACTATATTGTAATGGTTAATAACGCAATTATAAAATTTAATATGTATTTTAAAATGGAAGAAGTAGTTAGTTTTAATTTCAAACTGCTTCTTTATTGAACCTACTCTACTGCTGGCCCAAGACTGAGATGGATCGCAACAGGAGCGGAAGTTGGACAGAATAAACTGTTGGTATTTCCTGTCGAAATACGATGCAGTAAAATACAGTATCGATGTTTTGAATCATAACAAATTTCATACAACTTCGATTAATACAGGGTTTCTTGCCCTTACTTTGACTTTGTAGAGGTGTGGCGGCTGCACGATTTCGATTTATAGAGGTTTTTGAGCTAAAACTTTGATTTATAAAGGTACTTTAACGACGGAAAATACCGTAAAACTTTGATTAATCAAGGTGATTCTCATGAACTATTCGATTTGTAGAGGTAAAATTAATATTGCAAAAGATAGGGAAGTTCAAGGGGAATAAAACAAATTCGATTTATTTCGAATTTATTTATTTTTGAAAAGGATTTCGAATTATTGAGGTTCCACTGTAATTCGATCACGCAGTTGAACTGCTGACATGAGTTGAGCGAATTTCCAAAATTAAGTTTGTATATTTAGGCGAGTATGTATTTGGTCGATCAGATATAAACCAGGTACTTTTATGTTTTGATCGATTTTGAGGAATCCGGACGGGCTAAAATGTCATATGTAAAAGAAACAAAATGTGCAGAATAACTCCTACATTTATATTTTCAGGTAAAATCCAAAAAATGTTTCATTCTAGAACAAAAAATCGGACAAAAATTATTACTTCTGGTTGTTGGATTTTTTTGCTAACGAACTCGTCTGAGCTTACCAACCAAACCAACGTATATACCAAATTTGGACCAAATCGGACGTAAAATGTGGCTGTTACAGTATGAACACGTACATACATAACATTTTTAATGGCTCCCCAAAACATGTTCTGGGGACCATGATCGCTGCTCATCGACCACTCAAAACCTTAGGTCTCACCATCTTTCCTGCATGGAAATTCGCCAATAATTTTTGTATTGCTGCTAATCACAATACATGCAATAGGCAACAGTCACATTGGATTATAGATAGGAACATAACTTCGTGTCAATAAAATATCACATTATATCAATTAATAACGTATTACAATGCATTTATTCCCCCACAGAATAGAAAGCTTCTTGTTTTAGCCATTTTTTGATAACAGTTTTGAAAGTTTTTTCAAAGTTCTTGCATACAGAAGCAATTTATTTAATAGCATATACTACTGGTAATAATAACTCTAATGAGTTTTAGATAGTCTTTTAATATGAGCTACAATATTGCATGTATTTCTAGTATTGTAACCATGTTTCACAAACTGGTCATCAAACTGCAATATATTTTGTTGGACATGAAATAAAATTACAATAAATATACAGACAAGGCAACGACTTAACCCCGAGTTCAGAAAATTCGGGTCTACAGGACTATTTATTTGATAACCCAATAATGAGCATTATAACTTTCTTTTTTCATTATAAAAACTCTCCTTGAATATCCTTAATTGCCCCAGAGTTGTACACCATACATCTACATTGAAGGAAATAGTAAGAAGCACATCCGAAGTAACACACTGCTTCAATTACACGGGAACTAAATTAAACTCAATGTAATCTTATTTAATTATAAAAATCCTATATTGAACATAATAACAATCAAATTAACTCCTAAACACCCACAAGGACAGTAACAGAAATCCCGCCTAATATCAGCCGTTTAGTCCAGTTAAAAGTTATCTGCTATCATGAGATTGGAAGTTCCAGCTTAACTTTCATAATAATAGATAGCTATAAATATTCTTCAGCAAATGATAATAATTAGCCAATTTTGATTCGAAAGTTTTTTTTACACAAACTTACACGATTATATTTCAAGTATTTCACCATATAAGGACTAAATTTCTCCCTCGTTTTACTACTTTTACAACTTACAATTGAGATATCATCCAGAATAACCCCAAACTGAGCAGCTCTCTCGACCAAATCATTGCTTACTTTCTTTGACACTTGTTCTCTGTGCGTAATGAGTTCACCAGCGTCAAACTGAGCCTGTAGACAAATATTTTGGTCAATACATAATATCGACTATGTAAGGAGGCGATGGTATTATTAACAAAACAAAATACAACTCTTGAATTATCCATTTATTCAACACTATCTAATTCATTTGTTCTATAATTATTGGATTAGCTCCCATACAAGTGCTACCGGTACGACATAAAAATATAGAACAGGTGTATTACTTGGGTTCGATTAATTCTAAAAGTTTTGTTTGTTCTGTTTATTAGTTATCACGACCAAAGAAGCCTTACATTTTATTTTGTCTTGGTCTATAAATGGGAATTACGAGGTAGGCCCAGAAAGTAAGTTCCGTTTCTATTTTTATCACACATCCGCTTCCATCACTTCCAAGGAGAAGCAAATGACACAATTTTGAGATCGCTGTTATTTGTAGTTTTTGTTTATAATGTCGGCGTTGATTGAAAATCCCGCCACTTGTGAAATCAGATCTGCGATTCGTTTTAAAGAATACCTAAAATACTGGCTGAGCAGATCGCTCAAGCTGATATTTTTTGGTACCTACAATGTAAACAATAACGAGAAAAATACGGAGTAGATTTAGAAAAAGTTTACAATTTGGAATTTGCTGGAATTAATCTTTTAATTATGAAAATTAAAAACGAACAAACAGAAAATTTCTTATTTGCAACAAAGGGGGGAAAGTAACAGAGCATTTATGCAAATTTAAATTACAATTTGGATGACAAGGGGTATTTTAATAATAAGTTTACAACAAGGGAAATAAAATGGATATTTAAGAGTAGGGCAGAATTAATCTTTTTAAATTATAATCCGTGGGTTCAAGGGGGAAATTTCCTATGTTCCTATGTATAATACGGGGGCAAAAGAACATATTTTTCACTTTTTACAAGAATGTCCGATCCTAGCAGAATTTAGAAAGTCTTACATTTTTTTTAAAAAACATGTTTTTTTTTCTTAATTTACTTTTAAACATTATTTTATGGCATAATAAACTTAACTCCCTCGGTTGTGTTTTATGGTCAAAACCCTACTCACATGCTGCTCAACGGTTAATAACTGATACTATTTATAATAAATTATCTCACCACAACTGCTTTTAAAACTTCAGTAGTAATTGAAGGCAAGACTCTCTCGTCATAATCTACACCAAGAATTGTATAGATTTTTGGCAACTGATCTGGAATCGGCCTAAAGAGGATCCTAAGTGTAATGTTAACATTTTGAAGATCTGGAACAAATTAAAATAATATTGTTAACAGCACACCAAACAATAAGAAAACTGCAGCTGTTACACCAGAAATGAAATAAAATAGACCAAAGTATGATAGCCTTACACTAGGAATTAGGGATGGGTCGATTCTCGATACCGATTCTCGATACCACCGATACTTTAGCTTTGGTATCGGTATCGAGAATCGATAGCCGAAACTCGATACCGATTACCGATACCACGAGATACTCAGTTGTCAGAACTGCCCGTTCTCGTATAGACTCCGTGAATGTAATCTCCGGTATTTGCAATCGCATTCTCTGTATTTTAACTCAATTCAGCATTTTACAATAAATATCAGTAGGGAAAATGTAAAACATTATAATTTTATGTAAGTGGACATTTTCCACAGTAAAATGTTTTAGGCAATTGTTTCTTTTCATAAGTAAACGCTTCTTGTTTTATTTTTATTCATGCGTAGGCTGTTATTTGTACACAAGAAGTCTAGAGTAGGCTCAAGGTCAAACACTTATGGATTCGTTTGTTATCGTGTCTATAGAATTAGGGTGTCTATTGTGAAGAAAAATAACACATTTTATAGATCGGTAACAAAAGTATTTAAACTTTAAAGTAATAATTTAATTTGTTTGAAGTCGGGTAAAACTTGTTGGGACTTACGTTACCCGTGATTTATGATTTTTATGGGAGTCCGGACGGAATTCCTTTGTTTTACTTTTTATTTAGAGATGGGTCGGATCCATTTTTTTTGGTTCCCGGTTCTAGAGTCAAATCGGTTCTATTTATTATTCAAGGAATTTAACAAGAATTTAAGAGTAAAGTATAAGATTTAATTTGAATACTGAAATGATTAAGTATGCTATGTACAAATAATTAAATACAAGTATTCAGCTAAGTTAAATTACAGACAAAAGTCCATCACTTTCAACGTCTATTATAAAATATTGCCACACTTCGATGTCATTGCTGAAAAGACTAGCCTACTCCGGTTAAGTTTCCACATATCCTCAACTAATTAAACTTAATCAAATTAATATGTTAATTCAGTATAGTGTCGATTATCCGAAAGCGGAAATGTACTGTAAATAAATAAGTACATTACAGTACTGCACGGCGTGCACGTAATTCCGAATTTAAAGGTTTTTACTCGCATAATCAGCCGAGTTGTAGACTTCAAGGAGTTGGGCACTCAACGGAACAGCGGCGGCTGTTGAGTCAGCCGAGCGCTTGGCAGCCCTTCGTAAGTGAGTAGGCCTGCAAAATTTAATTACCCGAACAAATCGACGCAATATTTAAATTTAATAAAAAAAATGAATAAAACACTGCACTAAAACTGAATACTGTAAGTATTTACACACAGCGTTATTAACTTGATATTACAGTACTTTGTTCTAACAAGTTGTTCAGACTACGGCGGGACTAAACGGACGCCGTCGAATCAAATTTTCGATGATTGAAGTTCCGATTATTTCTGAACTTATCCGAATTGAACGTTCAGAAACAAAACATATGATATTCCGAGTAACGCAATCCTAGTCAGTCGTAAAAAATATTATTCCGAATAATTAAAAACTTGTTTTATTTTAAATTGCAACGCATTCTGCTACTTCCTTACTGAAACTCTCACGTGTTTTTCATTGGACTAGGTTAATTGTATTTTCTAATGCGGACATTAGATTGTTTTCGGGAGTAGGTTTTTTCGCGGACATACGCTGTTGTATATTAAATTGCGTTTGAATGCCGCGTTTTATAAAATTAGCGCTAATAATATTCGGACGTCGTATTCTTTGCGGACATTCGTCATTTTATTTATTTTTTTCGCTGTGTTTTTTTTTTTTAGGTATCGGTATCGGGAATCGAGAATCGATTTTTCAAAGTATCGGTATCGAGAATCGAAAAATCTGGTATTGACACATCCCTACTACGAATGTATCTGGTTAAGGAATGCCCTCCCATTTATCTGACTTGACCAATTCTAAATAGCTAGCTAGGTAATAAACAATTCACAAATTACTGCTCACCTAAATTTAACTAAGAAAAATATAACGCCATAGCGAACTGTACCTCATTTAAAATGTAAGTTTACCTACTTGCATAGCAATATTGATATATACAATATATACCACCTTTTACAGGGAGATAAGGGAAATATAAATAATTCGACCACACAGATGAACCACTAACGTGAATTAAGTGAATTGCCTAAATTAAGTTTATATGTATTAGGGTTTCAACCAACTATTTTGGAAATTGATGTACTCACGAAGGCGCTGAATGGGAAAAACACATAACAAGTATTAGATTCCTTCTATAGGCTACAGTTGACCGTTCGCGGAATTGAAGTTAGGTTGACTGACGGCGGGTTAACCTTTATTATAACTGCTGTTATAAAATATACAAAATAATTTTATTTCAACATTTAACATTATTTACCATCTTAGCTTTGGGGTTATTATTAATCCTATACCTTTATTATAAAAAAAACATAACATGATTATGTGTATAGAAGGTTCCAACGGGGTTGGCGTGCGGAGCATGCAGAGGTGTCCCCTAGTTGATTATTTAAATATTAATGGTGAAATTAAAACACATGCTGCAATTTGAATATTGTGTCTTTTACGATCTCTGTCTTACATTAGTTATGTACAGGTTACCGCTCAGTCGCAATTTTTGTGAAAATATCATAGCATACAATAATCTACAGTTAATCATTGACTTTGCCATGGGTCGCCCCTGAGGTTGGAGAGTGAAATGAGCAGGGGCGGAGAACCTAGTATAATATATAGGATTAAAACAACTAAAGGAAACCACAATAACGATAATTATTCAATTTACTCTTTAAATATTCACATGGGCTTATAAAATTGACTGATTATTTAAGGGTAATTTGAATCATTTAAAGTTGAATATTCAATTACTTTATTTTATTAGATTAGGCCTATTCTAGAAGTATTCAAATGAAATGTAGATTTTTTATATTATGTATTTAGTAAATATCTTACCATTGCCATAAATATATATATAAAAAAAAATAAAACAACTAATTGTTACACATTCTGTACACCAACATAAATATGTGTCCGTCTCTTTTATATTTTTTGTTATATTAAAATATATCATTGTTAGGTTAAACTTCATGCCAAGTTTGAACCCAATCAGTCAAACATTTCTCTAGATATGAATTATTTTGTAAAAAATGGCATATCTGGAAAACAAAGCTTTTCCAGACCTAAGTTCATATGAACAATTTTGGTTTTTTTTTTTGGTTAGGTTTCCTATCATCTCATGATGTTGTGCCAACCTCTCGTAAAACATTCAGTATATTTAGTACTTACATTTTGTTACAAGCACCCATTAATAAACGTGCTTGTATCAACAAACAAAAAAAAAAAAAACAACTGTTTATATTTCCACTAACCTTTGCTTCCAGTAACTACTGGAACATTCCTGGGACGAGAACGCACATCAAAGATAATAGGTCTCTGGATCCATGGAATATAAAAATGGGTTCCTTCGCCTACGACTGCATTTTTTATACCAGTAAATCTATCGAAAATAACAGCTCTATGTCCTCCATCGACTGAAATCATAATTCTACAATTAATATTTTGTTAACAGTTTTAGATACTTTTTTATACAGATATACCTTCTTTATTTACACTACTAATTTCAATTATTTAACTAATCAGTTCAAATGTAAAAAGAAGATCTTTCAATCTTGGAATATTATTGACTAGCTAAACTCAACATAAAAGTAGAAAAGATCTACAGAATGTTGATTTCTATATCATTAATTAACGCCAATTTTGCTACTGGGCATCCTGTCATAAATTTGTTGAATGTTTTTATCATTTGAATTATAGTCCGTTCTTTAGCATTATTCCACTGCAACTTATCTGTAACTTTTAACACATTCAGTGCGGAAGATTCAACATATGCGTCTTTGGGAGAGTCTTCTGTTTGGCGGGAGACGTAAGTTATACATAATTGGTACTGTACATAGCAAATAGGTTGGGAGAATCTTTAGCCTTGTCGAACACGTAGTGTTGTGCCCTCTCGCACTCAGCAAGACCTCTGCTTTTATATTTGATAGATTTTGTTCAAAGTTTCTATTTGAGGGTTCTGATTTTTTTTAGAATTTCTAACTTAGTTGATATTTTTATCTTAAATTACCGGTATCAAAATTGTGTCATTTATAATAAAAAACTTATTTAAATTTTGACATTTTATTTAGTTTGATTTAAAATTACCTAAAAGTTTAACGTTTTTGCCTTTTTTTAAATAATATATTTATTAAATATTATTATTTTTGTTTTTGTGATTTTTATTTTGTGTTAATTAGCTTATGTATTATAAAGGTTCTTTTAGAGATTAGAGGCTATTAATGTATTTGCTGTTTTTATTCAATCCTTTTAGATTAAGTATATAAATATCCTGAGTAAAACAAAATCAAGTCGAATTTTTATCTTCTACCAAAATTGTTTATTGCAAGTTTGTAGAGTATAGATCTCTTCACCTCGGCGAATGACGTAACACGAGCCTCGCCAAAAGTATGGTACTTTATAATGGGCTGACGCACTGAACGTGATAAATACATTTTTTGATACTTTTAGATTTCACTAAAAACAAAATTTTCATATCATGTCAAAAACTCTGCCAAGGTAAAGACAACAACCATGATACCGCAATTAATTACTAACCAATATATAAATATCTCATTATTAGCATAATTTATTATAGAACCAAAGTACTTGGTACAACTCAACACACAATGTAGGCTATATATAGTAAAATTCTACAATTATATTTTAGACATCTCCAACAAAAGTTTCCTCAATTACTGCATTTTATAAGGCATCTTAATACATTTGTATAAAATGTAACTTAATAGTCATAAAGTGAATCAAGTCGTTCATTTTTTACAAATGAACGACTTGATTCAGGCTTTACCTTGGTTGAACTACAAAGAGTTTTAAAAAAGGCCAAAGACAATAAAGCACCCGGATACGATAGAGTTCCATATGAATTTTTCAAGAATGGTTTAGAAATGTTTTTTAACCACCTACTAAAGATGATTAATAAGATATTTGAAACTGGCACATACCAGAATCATTTAAAAAATCCATAATTTATCCATTATTTAAAAAAGGAGATATTAACAACATCAACAACTATCGTGGCATTTCTTTTATAGATGCGGTGGCAAAATTATTTACTGGATTAGTTTTGGGGCGTATTGAAGGGTGGGTAGAAGAGGAAAAGAAACTAGATGAGTGCCAGGCAGGGTTCCGTAAGGGTTATTCTACGACAGACAATATATTTTCTTTGATGAGTATGGTTCATTTAAAAATAGTAAACAAGAAGGGAAAACTATATTCTTTTTTTGTAGATTTTTCATCCGCATTTGATACTATCAATAGAGAAGCATTATTTTACAAGTTATCCACTTATGGTTTCTCATACAGAATATTAAAAGTTATTAAAAATCTGTATAATGGTACTGCATCGGGTGTTTGGTGTGGTGATGGAGTGTCTGAAGCGTTTGTAACTCAAAAGGGTTTAAGGCAGGGATGTCTACTTAGTCCGTTACTGTTTTCACTTTTTATAAATGATATTGAGGAAATTTTGGGAGGTGGTTGTGTTTTTGGGGAACGTCGCGTACGAGTTTTAATGTATGCCGACGACATTGTGTTGGTGGCTCCTAATCGGTAACCTTACAACAGATGATTGATAATTTACAGGTATATTGCGAAACGTGGAACTTAAATGTTAATTTAAATAAGTCGAAAATAATGGTCTTCAGAAAAGGAGGTAGGTTGGGGGTGAAGGATAAATGGTTTTATAAAGGATGTGAAATTGAATGCGTCAATAATTATAGGTATTTAGGAGTAACTTTGACTCCAACACTCTCTTTGCAGACGCATCTCTCCCGGAAATTGACGGCTGCTAAAGCGACAGTTTGCGGAACGTGGAGTAGCTTAATGGTGAACAAACGTATTCCTTTGAAAGCGAAATGGTCGTGCTTTAACGCGGTACAGAGAGCGATCATTTGTTACGCAGCTCAAGTATGGGGCTATAGACAATATGAACGCGTGGAGCAGCTTTTAAAGTTCTTTGTCAAACGTCTTTTTCAGTTGCCCGAAAATACACCCAATTATGTTTTGTATTTGGAGTTCAATTTGGATAGGTTGTTTTGTTTTACTTTGAGCCTGCATATAAAGTATATTTTAAAAGTATTAAAGTTGCCTTGCGATAGGCTGCCTAATTTGTTTGCTAGGGAAATAATAAATGCCAATTTGTTTTGGTATAAAGAATGGAACATAATGGCGAATACGTACTCTGTATCTTTTACCCAGGGTCTCAATGGGACAAAAGAATGGAAATGTCAAATGTTTGGATTAGTGGAAGCGATAAGACTCCGACATA